>DF359837.1:41249-65419 GCA_000787875.1 Solanum virginianum
CCTGCTGTAGGAGTCTGTGGCCTATTGTAGTACCATAACAGCATCCTAACAGCCCCCAAAATAGAACACATGACAGTTTTACACAACATACAAATGGACAACATAACGTCACATTCTTTTGTTACCTTTCCCAAAATTATCCCAACGTTAACCAGCCTGACCTCAATACATTTATACATAATAACAGCCTTAAAACAATCTCATAACAGTACCAAATCAGTCAGGAAAGACGTAAAGCAATAGCCTTATATACCTCAGCCCACAAGTTCCAATCAAGAACACAATTGCGATATCACATAAGAATTCACCTTTGCGGACTGGACAAGCAACAAAATAGCCGGTTTATGCCACTACCAATCCAACCTTTGTCACATACATAAATACTACTTCATAATTTTTTTGGCCAACCTTGGCTAGAATTTTTAACCACATATTAGCATGTCTTAAGAAGTAGGTGATGTAGCAGCTTGGCCCTTAGATTTGGGCCAAAATGGATCTCCAAATTGATGGACTTGGCTGTCCAATTTGCAGATTTTTCTTCACTTAGAGTTTGGCCCAATTAGCTAAGTAAATTAGAATGTAGTTGGGCCTTTTTCTTCCTTCATGTTGGGCTTTAAATATAGTCCACCTATAGTACTAAAACATGGGCCAAAGATACACCCTTAACTTGGACTTTATTCATAATCAGAATTGGACAAATTCGACGTCGAGCCTCGTCTCTGTTTAACTAGCACGCTTAAGCTAAGCAAGTAGTTGACTCACCTGCTAGCTTCCTAAGTCCTACAATCACCTCAATTCTCTCATCTTATTTAAGGTTGTAATCTAAGGAAGCAGCTGACTCTCCTGCTAGCTTCTGAAGTCCTACAAGGACCTCAATTCTCTCACTTTATGGTGTTACAGTATAGAAAACTGTGGCATCAAAAATTGGGGTAGTTATGGACCATAAGCTTCTCAGACTTCACTGAAGCCCATAACTACCCACACCCCATCAAAAAAGTGTGCATTATCCCCAATGCACAAAATCAAGCAAAAATAGAATATAAGGGGTCAAAAATATACCTGGGTGCCTAAATGCTGATCTGAGGCTGAGTTTGGCCATCCCCCTCCTACGAGGTAGTCTCCTCAGTAGTAGTACTCTTTCTAGAGGGGTCAATATCCCTCAACTGATCATGCTCATGGGCTAGCATCATCTTCGCATCATGCCTTGACTCTTTTAAGGCACGCATGAGATCCTTCTCCTCTACCCTTGCATATATGCTCTGTCCATCAAATCCTCATCTATGTAAGGTCTCTTCCCGAGGAAAAAACTGGTAGGCTCATTGGGAGCAAACAAATTAAGCACTGGCACCGGAGAAGTCTCCACTGGCAATGCAACTGGTGCCACAAGTTATATTGTCAAGTCAGCCCTAAGCATCTGGATCTCTATCTACAAGGCTAACAAAAATGAAGGTCGAGCCTCGGCCAATCTCTTCTGCACCCTCTTCTCAAAGCATCAATGCGGCCATCCACTATAAAAACACGATCCTGAATAGTAGCAATGGTGAGTGTCTGGCTCTGCTCCTTTGAGTCTATAATAGCCTAGTGAATCCATGGCCTAATCTACTCAATAATCTGAGTCAGTTGTGACTCAGCATATGATGGTCTTCGCGCCATGGCCTGAATAGAAATAACAAACACATAGACCATGCCTGCTGTAGGAGTCTGTGATGTAGTGGCCTCTGGTGTGGTAACAGCAATAGTAGGATTCCTCTCCTCATCTACACCACACTGCAGGGGCCTCTTCTTAGTAGTAGTATCAGTGGTGGTGGTGTTAATCTTTGAACCCTCAAGCGATGGCACCAAAACAAATATCTCTGGCAGAGGTAGAGGTTGTGTTCGCTGGAGTGCCACTAGGTTCTCATCAGCCTTTATCAGGTTGGGCTTGAAAGTATATTGGACCTCAACTAATTAGTCTAGCTGGTGCAAAATGTCCACCCTAGACTCAACACAGAACCTGTAGATCAAAACTGTAAATGGGATGGAGGCAGCCCTCTTTAGTGCTGACTCATGTATCTGCTTAGTGATCATTTGGGCCCAATCTATGTCCTAGCTAGCCAAGATACTGGCAACCAAAATTGCACACTCTAGCTTAAGTGCATTATCTGCTAATATTGGTAGATACGTGATCTAACAATGGCCTACCAAAATTTGGCGAGAAAACTAAGTAAAGCCTTCACGATTAGCTACGTGCGGGTGGTGACCCAAGCAGGCTTCATACCCTGCTCTACAATATGACAAGCCATACATCTCATTAGTGTGGTCCGATGCTCAAGATCCTTCATAATCAATGAGTTCCTGGCCTACCCCAACTAGTAATCAAACTCTACTGTAGATCTGGGGGCACAGTACTGGGGACCAAAAAACATACCTCGGATAGTCTCCTCCAAAATGTCTACCCACTGACCTCCTACTCGTATCTCTATTAACCTAGGCTGAGTGAGAGGTTTCTTCCCTTGGGAAAACTGTGCTAAATGGTAGCTGCGTACGATGCATAGAACTCCCTCACAAAAATCAGAGAGTACTGTCAAAGTGACTCTATCAGCCGCATGAGCCCATAATGTATCATCATGTCCTGTAGACTTGGGATATGGCTAATTCCATGAAAAATCACCATGGACTCCTCATATATATAACAAGTAGGCTTTCCCCGCTCCTTGGGCTATATGCCCTCTCTAAAAATCTCATTCATGCCCTTGAAGCACCACCAGTTAGCATGGGCATCCTCTGTTGATAATGATGATGGTGCGTTAGAGGACTCGACATCCGCTCCTTCCTTAGAGCCCTCCTCATAACTAGGCTCCTCTCTAGAAGGAGTCATATGTGGCATGCTACTCCCATTCTCATCACTACCATTCTCGTCAGACTGGGAAGGACTAGCAATCTGAGCCTGAGTACGCCCAGCTTTAGCTATGGCTTTGGTCTATGGTATTACAGCATTCAGGTCCGGTCTGACATCAGTGATCTCCATGAGCCACTCGACTGAGGGGTTTGCTTGTCACTTGAATATTCATCATCTAAAGGCTCATCCCTGAGCTTTTTCCTCAGAGCCTCAATCTCAACATGTTTACCTTTCGGGGCCATGATATCTGAAACATAAAGATAAACACACCATAATCATCCCTAAGAATTAAGAAATAAAATGCAAAAAGTAATCTGAATCAGTTGTAAAAGGGTTTTACGAAGGCCCTTTTATGAGTCGTAAAGTGCTCTCATAGACCAGTGCTTTAGAACAATATTGGTCACCGAAAAAGTCTACTAGATCTAGTATGACTCGTAAAGTAGTTTACGAGTTATAGACTAGGGTCTTATAAACTTCCAAAGAGTAATTGAAAATCAGGCAGGGATCTACAAGACCTATCTATGAGTCATAAAGTGATCTATAACTCATAGATGGTCTTGTCTGATGAATACTCAGAACATAAAGATTTTGGAATTTCACATAAGGGGCAATTACGACTTGTAGATTGCTCTATAGGTCGTAAGAGCCTCTTATGAACTAGAAATTTTAGGCACCTAATACTCTAAGTCCATTGCATGGACTTCACAAGACATTTAAAAACACTAATTTAACCAGAATCAAAGTAAGAATACAAGTACTCAGATGATTTAAATCATACAATCCTACTACCAACAATTTCAACATATATTCACCCTATTGAAAATGATTAAACATGAACAAACCTATGGTTCTGACCATTCTTATTGGACTTCCACAAAATCATGTACCCATACTAACACCCATCAATTCATCAAGCACAGACCAGTTAACATTATTCAGTAACAAACACAGTGGAGGTTTTAATGGGCATAATGATTTACAATCACAAGTCCACAATACATAATTCTGGACTCAAGCAACAATTCAATCAAGGGCAACCCTATTGGACATTACCAAATTCAAAATCAACTAAGATTTCATGTTCAAACACCATATCCATAATAGTCATCAAATCAGTTAATTAAAAACAAGTCAAATTAAAGGTGTAATGTAACCGAAAACTTACCAAAAGTGGAGATGAATTTGAAGAAGAGATGAAAGAGTGAATGATCAAGAAAACCTAGGTGCCAAAAATCTCACTGGGAAAATGAACAGCTGTGGTTGGAAACTACTCGAAAAAATAAGGGGAAGAGGAAGCTTGGTTGATTTTAATAAATTAGGTTAAATATGGGTCAAAATAATTTGACCCCCTATTTTATACCTTACCAGGTCAACTGATTAAATGATTGGGTCTGGGCCTACGAAACCCAATTTCAAGTTGTAGATGGATCTACGACTCGACAATCATTGTCTCATAGAACCCTCAATACTTAGAAAAATCTCAAAAACTTACCTGAGATCCACGAACCCCATTCTAACTCATAGTTTAATCTATAAGTCATAGAGTTGGCTCATGGATTAGAGTGCACATTTTTCCTACGCACTAGAATGTTCTACGAGTTAGGTTACAAGTTGTAAACTGATCTATGACTCTTAGACCCAGCCATAGAAACTTAACCTGATGCTTTTCTTAGCCAAATTTGCTAACTTAATCATGCACCTGCATATTCTCCATGAAATACACAATTACACAATATGCAGCTAACTCATTGTCAGAAATTACAATCAAAACAAAATAAAACAACTACCTATGAATCTAAAAACTGAAAATAAACTCAAATCTAGTCTTAACATCAAAAACCTTGGGTTGCCTCCCAAGTAGCACTTGGTTTATTATCATAGTACGACTTAGACAAATTGGTTACTTGACTTTACCAATTGCCCAAACCTCATTTTTGAGCTTATCAAGATGCTTTATGGACTGACAGATGTCGAAGACAACTTCTTCATCATTCAATCTAACTTGAGTTGCCCAGTTTTCATATCAACTAAAGCTCACCTAGTGGCTAGGAATGGTCTTCCCAAGATGATTGGGACGTCAAAATCAACTTCACAATCAAGGATCACAAAATTTGCAAAAAATATAAATTTCTCCACTTTTACAATACATCATAAAGTATTCCTACATGTTTCTTCACATATTTCAAATCCCTCCACTTTTACCAACACATCATGGGTAACCTATATTATATTTTAAATATGAATTTTACTTATGTTTTTACTTGAATTTCATAATGTATTATTGATTTGAGTTTGAATCTCTGTTACCCATGTTGGTCTCGTACTCCCTCATAGCATATGCATTCATGAGCATTGAATTTTATAAAAAAAAATTATGAGGTACGTTAAGCCCAATTATATTCATGTAAATGATTTTTGATAAAATATTAGTTATGACAAGAACGTGATCACATGAATATCTATTATTATTGGCTCTATGAGAATATTGGGTGCTTCCACCATATTAGTTATGACAAGAATGTGATCACATGAATATCTATTATTATTGGCTCTATGAGAATATTGGGTGCTTCCACCATATTAGTTATGACAAGAATGTGATCACATGAATATCTATTATTATTGGCTCTATGAGAATATTGGGTGCTTCCACCATATTAGTTATGACAAGAATGTGATCACATGAATATCTATTATTATTGGCTCTATGAGAATATTGGGTGCTTGCACCATATTGTTAAATGAATGAGCTATTCCTATACATGAGTATCATAATTATGAATTATAGTTTGTCTTTTGAGCCTAAATATGTATTGAAAGGATTTGAAGTGACTATTTCCTCTATTGAAAGCATGTATACATATAAGTATTCCTGTGGGATATATTAACTTAGCACTGATGGATTGGGGGGTGACAGGGCTATCCCTAAGGATCCTCTCCCTTTCCTTGAACTATGTGCTAATATAGAAATTGTAGCCATCACTAAAATATTAGGTCATAAGGGATGGTTATTCATTTTTGAAATGATATGATATTGGAAATCCTTCTGAAATGACTAGGTCCTAAGGAAGGTGTCCATCCACCGAAATGACTAGGTCATAAGGTGTGATTTAAATTAACATGGAAAGTAATCTTCTCCTACTGATGGGAGGTCTTTATTGGACTAAATAATGTAATAGCTGTCATGGGTTTGATTTGTCAGTTATAGTCCATCCCCACTATATATGAGTATTTGTGTATTTCATTTATCATTGGTTTCATGGCATATCATATACTACACCTTTTGTTATATATATCTTTCTATGTTATGTGCCCTTGTCATCTAACATTGAATACGAGATTGGTAAGTCATATGCATTGCATACCTACATACTTAGTACATTTAAATATACTAACGCATACTTTTGCCTACGTAATCTAACTATGTAGGGACCGAGGACTATGTTCATCGACCGTATGATGTCTAGCTTGGATCTTGAGTTTTGTTTGTTGTGGTAAGTCCTATCTTCCAAGGACAAACCACCTTTGCTCAACCTGTGATGTTTTACTTATGTTATTTACTTTGAGGGTGAGCCTAGGGTATGTCTTGGCCCCCGTCCTATCTTATGACTAGAGGCATTGTTGGACATCTTGTAAAACTCCTTTACCATTATATACTAAGTGTTATGATAGGAGGTTATGTTATGGTTTGCGATATCTATTGGTTATCATTATGTGATCTAGTTATGAGCTTTCTGATGGTTATATGTATGATGTGAAAAATCTGAAGTCTCAAATTACCTTCATACTATGAGTCATATTTACTCACCCTTTAGTATTTATGTGTTATGTGCTTTGTGAATTTATGTTACTCCCACTCCCTATGACATCCCCATAGCGTGAGTCCTATTCTCCCATCCCTTAAAGATTATGTGTTTATTTTTTATTATGCTTTCGAACTGATGATTTGTGGATAGATACTATGAGGCTTGTTTGGGGACTTTTGGGTTCCTATTTGCTATGTCACTCCTAGACCCTAGGTCTGAGTTGTTTCAAGCTTGGTATTAGACACTAGCTTTGTAAATAATCCTCAGAGTCCAACATGTAACATCAAGTAAAGTTCTATTCATGGGTTTGCAGTGCACCATGCCTATTAGTGGGAGGCTATAATGACGTTCTAGGAATTATCTCACTTCATCTTATCTTAATGTCGTGCTATGGATCATATGTTTGGTTTTCCTTGTTTAATGGTGTCATTGCTCCATTACAGAAGATGCCTCGAGAAAGATCTTTCCTACCAAGATTGGACCCAGCTAATGAGGGTTAAGTATTTCAAGGACCTATGGAAGATCCTATCTCTAATGGTGAATTTCATATGACCTTTGTTATGCTTGCCCAGGTAGTGACTTCTCAGACTAGGTAGATAAATCTTTCCCGGGATCCCACCTCAGCTTCTAGGGTGAGAGATTTCACCCGAATGAATCCTCCAGAGTTCAATGGGTTAAAAGCTGATAAGGATGCTCAAGAGTTCATTGATGAGCTCACCAAGGTGTTGAATGTTATGAGTATCACTTTCAAGGAGAAGGCTGAGGTGGCTTCTTATCAGTTAAAAAATATGGCTCAAGTGTGGTACACCCAATGGTCAATGGAGAGGATTTGTGGTAATGTTATTCATTGGGAGGAAGTCAAGTTGTCCTTTTTGGATCATTTCTTCCCACTTGAGCTTAGGGAATCCAAGATAACTGAGTTTATTAGCCTCAAACATAGTGGTATGAGTGTGAGGGACCATGCCCTCAAGTTTACTATGCTCTCTAAGTATGCTCTCTAAGTATGCTCTTATGCTTGTGGCTGACCCTCGTGCAAGAATGCATAAGTTCATTTTCGGTATCTCTGATTTAGTGGTGAAAAAGATTCATATGGCCATGTTAATCTGGGAGATGGAAATCTCCATACTCATGGTATATGCGAACCAAATTAAAGGGGAGAAGCTCACGGAGAGGAACATAATCCTAGGAGAGCCTGTTATGATGGTGGGTTCTGCAACTCCAAGAGTGGTGGTTATGGTCGCTTCTAACATGGCCAAGTTTCTAATGCTTAGGTTGCTAATGCTAGTGTGCCTCCTCCTAAGGCATCGATTGGTGGTGGTCCATGGTTTCCCTAATGTGAAAAGTGTGGAAAAAATCACTTGTGTGCTTGTTGGAAGGAGTGAGGTTCATGCTATGGGTGTGGTGATAAAAACCACAAGGTTGCTGATTGTCCTAAGAATACTTAGAGAGGTCGAGGTCAGGTGGCTCAAGGTGGGAAAGGCCAACAAAGAGCTCAACAATGTGTTGCCTAAAGGAACAATAAGTTTTATGCTCTTCATGCACGTCAGGAAGTTGAGAAGGCTCCGAATGTTGTGACTGTTATGTTAAAAGTCTTTGATTTTGCTGCTTATGCTTTGCTTGACCCAGGTGAAAATTTGTCTTTTTTGAATCCTCTGTTGGCTATTAATTTTGGTTTCTGTCCTAAAATTTTGAGGGATCCTTTTTCAGTTTATACCTCTATGGGTGAAGTTGTTGTTGCGCATAGAGTTTCTCAGGGTTGTCCTATTTCTGTGTTGTATAAAGTCTTTCTGTGTGATCTTGTGGAACTTGAGATATTTGATATTGATGTGATTCTTGGGATGGATTTGTTGCATGCATCGTATGTCTCTATAGATTGTAGAACTCGAAAGATTACGTTCCAACCTCCGGATGAGCCAGTTCTTAAATGGAAGGGTAGTGACTCCGCTATTAAAGTCAGTTTATTCCCTACCTTAAGGCCCGAAAGATGATCTCCAAGGTGTATTTATCATATTGTGAGGGTTAAGGATGTGGAGTCTGAATCACCTACTCTTAAGTCAGTTCCAGTGGTGAATGAGTTTCTGAATGTGTTTCTTGAAGACTTGCCCAGTATTCCACCTAAAAGGGAAGTAGACTTTGGCATAGATCTTCTCCAATATACTTAACCTATTTATATTCCTCCTTATGTATAGCACTAGCGAGTTGAAGGAGTTGAAGGATTTGTTGGAGAAAGGTTTCATTAGGCCAAGTATATCTCCATGGGGTACTCCGATGTTATTTGTAAGAAATAAAGATGGATCTCTTCGGATGTGCATTGATTATAGGCAATTGAATAAGGTAACCATCAAGAATAAGTACCTATTACCTAGAATCGATGACTTGTTTGATCAAATTCAAGGGGCTACCCATTTCTTAGAGATTGACCTTCCGTCTCGCTATCATCAGTTGAAGATTAGGGAGTGCGATATTCCCAAGATGGTTTTTCGGACTACGTATGGATACTTTGAATTTGTGGTGATGTCCTTTGGTTTAACTAATGCTATGAACGTGTTTATGGATATTATAAATTGGGTGTTCAAGCCATTCCTTGATAGTTTTGTGGTTATCTTTATAGATAATATTCTTATTTATTCCCGGAGTGAGCGGGAGCATATGGATCATTTGAGGTTGGTTCTTCGAACCTTGAGGGAGAAGAGGTTGTATGCCAATTTTAGGAAATGTGAGTTTTGGTTGGGTGAACTGGCTTTTCTCGGTCATATGGTATCCAGTGATGGTATTAAGGTTGACTCAAAGAAGACTGAGGCAATGAAGAATTGGCCTAAACCATTGACTCCTTCAAATATTCAGAGCTTTCTTGGGTTGGCTAGCTATTACAAGAGGTTTGTTGAAAGGTTTTTATCTATTGCATCTCCATTGACTAAGTTGACCCAAAAGAAAGTTAAGTTCATGTGGTCGGATGAATGTGAGAAGAGTTTTAAAACTTTGAAGGATCATCATATATTGACTCCAATTTTAAATTTACCAAATGGCTTAGATGGGCTTGTGGTGTACTGTGATGCTTCTTGGATTGGGTTGGCTTGTGTACTTATGTAACATGGTAAGATGATAGATTATGCATCAAGGCAATTGAAAGTGCATGAGCGTAATTACCTGATTCATGATCTTGAGTTAGCAGCGGTGCTATTTGCTTTGAAAATTTGGAAGCACTATTTGTAATGGGTGCATGTTGATGTCTTCACCGATCACAAGAATTTGCAATATGTGTTCACTTAAGGGGATCTTAACTTGAGGCAAAAGAGATGGTTGGAACTCCTTAAGGACTACGACATGAGTGTATAATATCATATTGGTAAGGCCAATGTTGTAGCGTGGCTCATGTTAAGGAGGAGAAGAAGGAGTTGGCAATGGATGTTCACCGATTAGCTAGATTGGGTGTTAGGTTGGCCGACTCTAATGATGGCGATATTCATGTTCAAAATGGAGTTAAATCCTGAATGATGGTTGATGTAAAAGATTAAGCAACATCTAGATCCATCATTGGTTGAGTTGAAGAAATTGGTAGCCGAAAAGAAGATAGAGGTATTCTCCCAAGAGGGAGATTATGTGTTTCGATATCAAAATTAATTATGTTTTTCGGATGTGGATGATCTTAGGAATGTGATTATGAGTGAAGCTCATAACTTTCATTATTCTATTCATTCAGGATCTACTAAGATATATCAAGATTTTAGAGAGGTGTATTGGATGCATGGTATGAAGAAGGATATAGCCAGGTTTGTATCTAAATGCCCTAATTGTCATCAAGTGAAGGTAGAGCACTAAAGGACCGATGGGTTGACTTAAGACATTGAGATTCCTACTTGGAAGTGGGAAGATGTGAACATGGAATTTGTTGTTGGGTTACCTCGGACCCGAAGGCAATTTGACTTTATTTGGGTTATGATTGACCAGATGACTAAGTCGGCTCACTTCCTACAGGTCAAGACTATTTTTGGTGCTGAAGAATATGCAAGGTTGTATATCCAAGAGTTTGTGAGGTTTCATGGTGTGTCCAAGTCTATCATATCATATCATGGTACCCAATTTACCTACTACTTTTGGAGGTTGTTTCAGAGAGGACTTGGTACTAAGGCAAAGTTGAGCATCGACTTTATTTCTCAAATCGAAGGGCAAGTCGAGAGGACAATTCAAACCTTGGAGGACACATTGAAGGCCTGTGTGTTGGAGTTGAAGGGTAATTGGGATGATCATCTTCTACTCATTGAGTTTGCTTAAAATAATAGCTTCCATGCTAGCATTGGTATGGCACCATTTGAGGCTTTATATGGTAGGAGATGTAGGTCTCCGATGGGGTGGTTTGAGTTGGGAGAGGTTGCTTTGATTGGCATGGATTTGGTGTTGGAGGCTATGGATAAAGTGAAGTTGATTAGGGAAAGGTTAAAGATGGCCCAAAGTCGTTAAAAGTCCTATTTGGATGTTAGGAAGAGAGACCCTGAGTTTCATGTTGGTGACTAGGTATATGTGAAGGTCCACCTAGGAAGGGTGTGATGCACTTTGGTAAGAAGGGAAAGCTAATTCCTCAGTATGTAGGCCCTTATGAGATTGAGGAATAAATGGGCAATGTGGCATATAGGTTGGAGTTGCCTCTGGATTTGAGCTCTATTCACCCGGTCTTCCATGTGTCTATGTTGAGAAAATTGATTGGTGATCCTAGTACTATTATGCCTTTGGAAAGTGTGGAGGTTAGGGAGAACTTATCTTATGAGGAAATTTCGATAAAGATTTTGGATAGGAAAGTGAAATGGCTTCGTAACAAGGATGCGGCTTTGGTTAAAGTGCTTTGGAGAAATCAACATATGGAGAGTGCCACATGGGAGGCGGAGTTGGACATGATGAAGCAATATCTTCATCTTTTCCAATCTACTCAAGCCTAAGGTATTAGGTTCTTCTTTTCCCAAGTGGTCCTAATTCATTCACTCTTGAGTTTCATGACATGACATGCATATATGTGCACCAAAATGATTTTCATGATGTTTTGAATAATTTGAAAACATTTTAATATGAATTTTAATGACCTTATAATGAGATGAAAATGCATTGTACCTTGTTTTTTGATGTTTCATATTCTAAATCAAGACTTGTTCTTACACATTCGAGGATGAATGTTCCCAAGGGGGAGATGATGTAAGGACCCGAATGTTGTACGACCTCGTTGGAGCTAAAAAATTTTGGTTTCGAGAAGTTTTGGACCAAGGCATCGCTCCATGGGAGCTCTCACTGTCTGTGTGAGGTCACACGGCCCATATGAGCCTCCATAAAGTGGCCCTTGGAATTGTGAGGGTGTTTGGCTCTTAAACGTGGAGTTTCTAACTAAGGCACACCATACATTGACCCCTCACAGCCCATGTGACACCTCAAGGA
Organism: Solanum virginianum; assembly: GCA_000787875.1. Classification (NCBI taxonomy): domain Eukaryota; kingdom Viridiplantae; phylum Streptophyta; class Magnoliopsida; order Solanales; family Solanaceae; genus Solanum; species Solanum virginianum. Next base: position 53,352 of record DF359837.1, read on the forward strand.
CTGTGTGGTGGGTCGTGTGGTGGCCCTTGGTTGAAAATTCAAAGTTTTAGGACCAAGTAAAGTCACACCGCCAAGTACACAGCTCGTGTGAGGTGACACGGTCCATGAAGCCTCCCGTATGGCTTTCGAAGTGAAATTTTTCTAAGTGTTAAATCATCGTGTCAGAACTTTATCGTGAGAATCTTTCTAAAGAGAGGGACACAGTTGGGTACACAACCCATATGGCTTCACACGGCTTGTGTGACTCCTTGTATGGATGATTTCGTCAAATTTTTCTATGGGATTACCGTTTCGGACCTTTATCAAGCATCATTTTTCTACTTGTTGGTTCACGGATGAGTATACGGTCCGTGTGGTGTGTCACGGACCATATAGCCTCCCTTGAAGTGATAATGTTCCATTTTTCAACTTATTTCATTAGTGGCGTTTTCATAAATATAGTTTATTTAAAGGTTTTTTGTGACTTCCTATGCTACCTAAAGTAGACACTTTAGGTATAGCCTTCCTATTCCTCCTACCTTAGGCACACAAACTCGACCATTAATTCTCGATATACCCTCAAAATCAATAGTAGATGCTTTTGTTTCTCCCCTCAATGTCTTATAATGAATAAAGCATCAAGCAATGAAGACCTAGCCTGCACAAAGGCTAAAATACTCTAGGGAGGAGAAATATCCAACCGAACCAGCTGTCTAGCAAGTGCCCGAACCCCTGAAGCTAAGGGCCTCTCCTTCGCACTCAAGAATGCCAAACTCCCCATACTAGAGGCCTTCCAGCCCAAAGCATCTCTCACCACATTCCCCTTGTCCGATTGATATAGGATAGAGATGTCATAGTCTTTTAACAACTCCAACCATCTAAGCTATTTCATGTTCAAAATAGGCTGAGAAAAGACATTGGTAAAGATCTCACAATGCACCACATAGAGATAATGTTGCCACAACTTCAATACAAATACTACTGCAGCCAACTCTAAATCATGGGTCGGGTAATTTCTCTCATGCATATTCAACTGTCTAGAAGCATATGCTATCACTCTCCCCTTTTGCATCAATACTCCACCCAAACCCACTCTAAAAGCATCACAATACACCACAAAAGGTACTCCCTCCTCGAGCAAAGCAAGAATAGGTGTTGAGGTCAATAAATCTTTAAGCTTTTGAAAGCTCGCCTCAAACTCCTCTAACCACTGGAAAGCCACATCCTTTTTGGTGAGTCTAGTCAATGGGGCTATAATGGAAGAGCATCCCTGCACAAAGCATCTATAATACCCAGCCAAACTAATAAAACTCCGTATCTCAATCACAGATGTCAGCCTATCCTACTCACAAACTGCCATTACCTTGGTCGAATCTACCCTAATGCCATCTTTTGTCACCACATGCCCATGGAAAGCTGCATACTTAAGCCAAAACTCACACTTTGAAAACTTGGACTTCTCCTCTCTCAACCTTTAGAGCACAATCCTCAAATTCTGCACATGGTTGAACTCACTCTTAGAGTAAACCAAGATGTCATCAATAAATACAATCACAAATATATCCAAATAAGGCTTGAACACTTGGTTCATCAATTCCATAAAAGTGGCTGGAGCATTAGTCAACCCAAAAAACATAACTATAAACTCATAATGACCATAAGGAGTCATAAATGTTGTCTTCGGAATGTCAGACTCCCAAACTCGCAACTGATGATAACCGGACCTCAAATCAATCTTGAAAAACACTAAAGCACCCTGCAACTGATCGAATAAATCACCAATATAAGGCAAAGGATACTTGTTCTTGATGGTCACTTTGTTCAGTTGTCGATAATCAATACATATGTGTATAGTGTAATCCATCTTCTTCAACAACAAGATAGGAATACCCTATGGAGATACACCCGAATGGATGAACCCTTTCTTTAACAAATCCTTTATTGCTCTTTTAGCTCCTTTAACTCAACTGGAGCCATCCAATAGGGGGCAATAGAAATGGGTTTAGTATCCGGCTCCACATCAATAGCAAAATCAATATCATAATCGGAGGTACACTTGGCAAATTAGTTGGAAACACATCCATAAACTCCCTCACAACCTTGGTGATCTCCAACAATGGTGACTCTTGAGTACAAGACCAAACATGAGCCAAGTATGATAAACACCCCATTTCCATCAACCTACAAACATGTATATGAGAGATCACCCCCTTGGGATAAGAACTAGCCGCACCAGCTCACACTAACTAAGCCAAACCAGGATAAGATAGAGTCACAGTCTTCGTATAGCAATCAGAAATGGCATGATAAGGTGATAATCAATTCATATTCAATATCACATTGAAGTCAACCATATCAAGTAACACCAAGCCAGCAATAGTATCTCTCCCCAAGAAAGTAACAATATAATCTCGATACACCAAATTCACCACTAAAGACTTACCTATCAAGTTAGAAACACAAATATACTCGGTAAGAGGCTCATACATAATGCCAAGATCCATGGCAAAAATAAGTTGATACATATGAAAAAATGGAGATTGGATCAAATAAAACTGAACCAGAACAGTGGCACAACAAAACTATACTTGTAATGACTGCACCAGAGGTCCATACCTCTGCTCAATCTGGAACTACATAGCATATTCTACGTCCTTCACTAGATTGTGGGCCTCCTAAAGATATCATGTTATCCCTTTGGCAAAATGCTAGATCCTTTCAAACTCTATGGGGATGCTAGATAAGGCATGCTTGGAAAGCTCATAAAATCCAGCCTCATAATCAAACACCGACATAGCTCCCTATTGTAGCCGATAAAACTCATCTTATCTACTATCCCAGGGACCGTAAGGCACAAACCTCTCTAAGAATACCAATATAAATTAATCCCAAGTCAAAGTTAGTAATCCAATAGGTCTACAAGCCAAAATTGATCTCGAGCACTCCTTGTCCAATCCAGTGAACTGATTGGAGGTATATGCAACTCCATGTGACTCAAGAATAGCCAAATTACACAACTAATCTTGGCACTCTAAAAGCAAATCATAAGCTCAATCTCCAGGCTATAACGACCCGACCTAGAGGCCTAGTAATAAAACAGAGAATGAGACACATGAAGGTACCTCACCGAAGCCATCTTAAGCATCTTGGGCACTCATAGGCATGAACATAAAGAAATGAATTAGGGAACTAAAGAAATGCGACGAAGGGGCCACAACTTAAAAATCATAATGAAATAAAGAACTAGATACAATCATAGCGTGTACCCAATAATACCTCTAACATAAACGTGGCAAGGGCCAAAACATGTTTAAGCTAACCCACAAATACAATAACAGCAAAAGAAATATACAACTAGAACTAAAATATCTTAATACACCAATCTAGAAAGAAAACTACGATATTGTCCATGAATTAGAGGATCATCTACCCTAATGCCATCTTTTGTCACCACATGCCCATGGAAAGCTGCATACTTAAGCCAAAACTCACACTTTGAAAACTTGGACTTCTCCTCTCTCAACCCTTCAATGGACCAAAGAAAATGACATGGAGGATATCGAGCAGCATCAGTCTGTATATGGTTAAATCATATAGACATAGAAGTATGCGTCAATAATTTTAATATACTGGTATGAAGGTATGCATTGCAAGACATGGTGATAATGATAAGATAATTCATGCTAAGTCTCATGTTACAATCACATATTTACAAAGGTATTCGTAAGTCATAATCAAGCCAATATCATTTAAGCATACAAGGACAACTTTAGAAAGAACTTAGTAAGATGTATGGATGAACATAGTCATGAATAAGGAAATTATATAAACTTGGGACATACATGAAATATAGGGACTCAAATCATATACTATAGAAGAAACATCTTTGAAGTATGAGGAGGACATACATGCGGGTAATCCTTTAGCACATTACTTTAGCTATGGAACGTGAGATAATGCATAGTAGAAATAAAGAACTTACCCTTACTTGAAAGCATAATGGGACACATAGAATTAGATTAGTGAGAAAACACATGTTATTATGAACAATTAAAATATTAATATCCTTAGGTGACTAATACATCACTTTACATAAAAGGTCATTTTATTATATAAGAAACATTAGTAATCATAATGGAGACCACCTTATATACTTGATGAAATAGTCATATACCTTTAGGAGAAATCCTATTTGAATTTGTGAAACAATGAGTCATAGAGACCTTAAAACACCTTTGGACATAATATAAAGGAACCATCATAAATCATCATAGAAGGACACCTTGGGAACATAAGGAGAACTTGAGCATAAATGAGAGCACCCTTTAACGGACATGAACCATATAAGCTAAAACCATAGAGTCTCGATGTTTTTCCTACACCTGAGAAAGGGGAACATCACTTGCCAAGATGACCTCCTAAGATGCCTAAGTGGATCCACCAAAGCCTGCTATTGAGCAACCTCTACAATCGGTTGGTCTAGAAATCATCCTCTACTAGCGGATGACTCTTATTTCCTAAGGTGGCACATAGTTATGGGATAATGGGATTCTAATAACCGTCTTATGCCTCTTCTACTAGGGAGCTTCTGCATTCATATCAAAGTCTACTTAGTGCTAAGTACTCTCATGGAATAATCATAAGTCTGAATTATAGAATCATTAGTGGAGAGGATAGAGGTATTCTACTAACCCATCCTATGAGCCTTTTGAAACAATGGAAAGAAATTTTACTACCCCGACCCATAAACATTTAAAACATTAATTATCATCATAAAGATAGCTACTTTATGTTAGCTAAGCTTCTATTATTGGCTAGCATCATAATCTTGTTTATGCCTCTACAATCGGCTCATCATCTCATATCCCTCTACTAACGGGCTATCATAGTCTCATGATCATAGCTAGGTGGGGACTCACATTTCTTTCATTCATTAATTCTTGACTCCGATGAGTCTAGTCCCAAACAATATATAGATAAGGGTATAGTCATAACATGCATAAACTTGTGCACCATAACGTCATATAGAGGACCTTTCAAAAATGCATAGCTTTCATATACTTCAATGTGTTTCATAATATACTTGACAAACCTCATCATTCATAATATCTTTTTATAAAGAAAGGAATACATGAACTTACATAAAGTTTCATAGTATTCTCGGGAAGTACTAACATAAATGATGACTCTTAACGTTTAGGACCTCCATGTTCTTACATAACATGGATTGGCTCTTCCATCTTTCAGAAAAGATGCTTCAGGACTTCCTTCTTTCACAAAATATCCGCATCATATAGGTTAAGTCCAAAACATAAGATTTCCATGTTCAAAAACTCATACACATGAAATTTATATATATCATGCATACATAAGATAGGACGTAATCATTTAGAATCATTCAAATCAACCCAGCCTGATCCTTGTAAAATTCTAACTAGAATAATCATGATTTTCAACTCAATATTCATCATAGGACATAACATGAATGTAACATTCTTCACATAACTAAGAATGCATCATAAATTACAAGATTAAATCAACTTTTCAAAACTTCACAGCATACATAAATCTCGAACCCAAAATAGAATAAAGAACTTGAGCTTTGTGAAGGGACGGGGCTCCACAAATCAAATTCACATAACTTAGCTAAAGATCTACAAAAAATCATGAACTTTGATGAAGAAACCCAAAACCCTAGCCTTTCCTTCAATGGAGGACCTTGGGAGGTTGAGATTTGTGACTTAGGTTTTAAGAGAATGGTTTAGGAATGGGGGTAAATAGGGTAGTATAAAATCATATAGGGCGTAAAAAGGCCAAAAAGACATAGCATTAGATTTAGGATGTGAAGAAATGACAAAAACACCATTTTTAAAACTGGCCAGATCGTTCCTACAAAAGCCCATTTACGGGTTGTGGGTCAACCCACGGGCCGTAGAACCAGTTCATCAAGTAACACACTTGAAATCCTTGAAATTGAATCTTGCTAGACCCAAATGGCGAAACCTTCTTACAGTTTGTATAAGAAAATATGGGATGTGGTTGGACTCGTAGATTCCCTCCACACTTGGCCATTTTTCCCATCTTCTTGGACCCCTTCCACGAAGGGATTCTACGAGTCGTGCTATGTTCTATGGGTCGTGCTAGTAACTTGTAGGTCTCCCTCCAGCAACTCCAAAACTCCTTTAAGTCAAGGCCCTCATCGACGAACTCATCTATGGACCATATAAACACTTACAACTTGTACCTCTCCCCCATAAATTTGACTGTGCGTCATTTTTCAAGCCAACTTTCTGCACTCTTAGGCTCATAAACTGGGGATTGTTACAATATCCCTCCCTTAGGAACATACATCCTTGAATGTTAATCAAGCTAGCACGATAAGAGAGAAATGAACATACAAACATAACAACCCATCATGAATTCAAGTACATAAGTCCAACATCACTTTCATGCAAGGTTTTAAAATCTTGGACATCAAACATCATTTTAAAAGCATATATAACATGTTTTCATATTTTTCACACAAGATTCTAATTAAGAACCAACTTCATCAATATATGTACTAAAATCAAAAAGTCATAGGTAACATAAATGATGCATGAGGAGGAACATGAAAACTACCACTTTTCCAACGCCACAACACAAGCACTTGCACCAAAAACATCAACTATAGCATAATCACCATGGAACCATCTAACATCAATCATTACCATATTTGGATGGAACACATACTTACCAGGTAAAGCATTTTAAGCTCTTTCTCTTCCCCTCCTAACGGCCACGGGCAATCCCTCCTCTTGTGCACTAACTCATCACACTCAAAATAACCTTCTTGTCCTATCAAGCACTCCCCTAAATGCATTCTACCACACTTGTTACAAGTAGGATAAGGGTTTCTCTCTCCCTTATTCCTAGGTTTTGAACCCCTAGTAGATGATGATTCACCCTTCTCAAAATGTTCCCTCTTTGATTCTCTTGCACTCTTTCCCATCTTTTCATCCTCAATTTGTTCTATAAAAGTCATAAGCTTTGAAATATCCCTTTTATTTACTAGCATAGCAGTCCGGCACTCTTGGATGAGAAAGTTGGATGGCCCCGACATGAATTTGCTCATTCTAGCACGAGGTCAGCAACCAATGACGGGGCATATTTGAAGAGTTGGGTGAACTTGAGGGAATACTCCCTCATACTCATATTCCCTTGCTTAAGGTTGATGAATTCTTGCATCTTAGGTTCCCTCAACTCCAAAGGATAAAAATGATCTAGGAATCCATCTTTGAACTCTCCCCAAGATAGAGGACCCCAATCTTCACTCCTCTCACTTTTTTATTGAGTGTGCCATATTTGTGTCTCCCCTTTTAATTGGAAAGTCGCTAACTCCACCTTCTGCTCTGAATTCACTTTCATAACGGCTAACACCTTGTGCACTTCATCCACGAACTCTTGAGCATCCTTGTCCACTTTTTATCTATGGAACTCGGGAGGGTTCATCCTAGCAAAGTCCCTTAACCTTAAAGTAGGAACGGGAGCATTTAGGACATAGGCTCCTTGGTTAGCTTCATTAGTCACATCTGCGCTAATATAGTGAGAGCAGCTCGAAATTTTGCATTAGTTACTCCTTCATCATGTGGGTCTTGAGGCATCCTTCTTGGAGGCATTATCTAGAAAAACGCAAAAAATGATTCGTCAGATTAAGGGAACCTTCGAACAACTCTAAAGAACAATATGGATCATGACAGAAGTGAGACAATTCCTAAACACCTTATAGCCTTCTACACATATATGTGGCGCGCTTTAAACCTATGGGTAAAACTCTACTCGATGTGATTGTTGGACACCAAGGACCATTTCAAAATCTCATACTCTGATACTAAGTTTTTAACAATCTGACCTCGAGGCCTAGTCATCAAACGGCAAATGAAACATCCGAAGGCACCTCACCCAAGCCATCTTATGCATCTTGGGCACTCATAGGCATGAACATAAAGAAATAAAATGGGGAACTATGGGAAACGGGGCTAAGGGCTAGAACTTAAAAATCATAATGAAGTAAGGAACTAGATACAATCATAGCATGTGTACAACAATACCTCTAACATAAACATGGTGGGGGCTAAGATATGTTTAAGCTCACCCTAAAATACAATCATTGTAAAAGAAATATACAACTGGAACTAAAATATCCTAATACACCAATCTAGAAAGAAAACTAGGATATTGTTTTCAAACTAGAGGATTCACCAACTCTCGTCTTCAATGATTCAAAGGTAGCCATATGAAGGATATCGAGGAGCATCGGCCCCTAAATAGTTAAATCATATAGGCATAAACATATGCGTTAATTCTTTGAATGTATTGGTATGAAGGTATGCAATGCATGACATGGTAACAATGATAAGATAATTCATGACAAGTCTCATGTTACAATCACATATTTACAAAGGCATTAGTAAGTCATAATCAAGCCAATATCATTTAAGCATACAAGGACAACATTAGAAACAACTTAGTAGGATGCACAGATTAAGATAATCATGAATAAGGAAATCATATAAACTTGGGACATACATGAAATATAGGGCCTCAAATCATATACCATAGAAGCAATATCTTTAAAGTATGAGGTGGACATACATGCGGGCGATCCTTTAGCACATTACTTTAGCCATGGAACGTGAGATAATGCATAGGAGAAATAAAGAACTTACCCTTACTTGAAAGCAAAATGAGACACATAGACTTAGATTAGTGAGAAAACACATATTGTTATGAACAATCAAAATATTAATATCCTTGGGTGAATGATACATCACTTTACAAAATAGGTCATTTTATTATACAAAAAATATTAGTAATTATACTGAAGACTACCTTACATACTTGAAGACATAGTCATATATCTTTAGGAGAAATATCATTTGAATTTGTGAAATAATAAGTCATAGGAACCTTAAAACACCTTTGGACATAATATGAAAGAACTGTTGTAAATCATCATACAAGGACACCTTGGGAATATGAGGAAAACTTGAACATATGTGAGAGCACCCTTTAACTAACATAAACCATGTGAGTTAGAACTATAGAGTCCCAATGTTTTCTTTACACAAAATAAAGGGGAAGGTCATTTGCAAAGGTGACCTCCTAAGATGCCTAAGTAGATCCACTAAAGCCTGCTATTAATCAACCTCTACAATTGATTGGTCTAGAAATCAACCTCTATTAATGGGTGACTCCTATTTCCTACTGTAGAACGTAGATATGTGGAAATGGGACACTACTAACTATCTCATGCCTCTTCGAATGGGGAGCTTCCAAATTCATCCCAAAGTTCACTCGGTGCTTAGTAAAACTCTCATGGAATAATCATAAGTATGAATCATAGAATCATTAGTGGAGAGGTATTTCTACTAACCCGTCCCATGCGTCTTTTGAAATAATGGAGAAGGAATTCTACTAACCTATTCCATAAGTATTTACAACATTAATCATCATCATAAAGATAGCTCCTACTTCTTGGCTAAGCCTCTACCATTGGCTAGTATCATAATCTTGTCTATGCCTCTACAATCGGCTAAATCATCTCATATCCCTTTACTAACTGGCTATCATAGTCTCATGATCATAGCTAGGTGGGGACTCACATTTCTTTCATTCATTCATTCTTGTCCCTAATGAGTCTAGTCCCAAATAACATATAGACAGGGGTATAGACCTGACATGCATAAGCTTGTGCATCATAATGCAAAAAAAAGGACCTTTCAGAAATGCATAGCTTTCATATACTTCAATGTGTTTCATAACATACTTGACAATCCTCATCATTCATATTATCTATGACTTATAAAGAAAGGACTTCATGAACTTACATAAAGTTTTGTAGTATTCTCATGAAGTCATAACATAAATGATGACTCTTAACGTTTAGGACCTTCATGTTCTTATATAGCATGGATTGGGACTTACTTCTTTCATAAAACATCAGCTTCATATAGATTAAGTCCAAAACATAAGGATTTGCATGCTTAAAGACTCGAAAACATGAAATTCATATATATCATGCATACATAAGATAGGATGTAATCATTTACAATCATTCAAATCAACCCAACATGCTATCCTTGTAAAACCCTAACTAGAATTATCATGAATTTCAACTCAATATTCATCATAGGCTATAACATGATGCTAATATACTTCATATAACTAAGAATGCATCATGAATTACATGATTAAATCAAATTTTTGATACTTCACAATATACATAAACCTCTCAAAATAGAATAAGAAACTTGAGCTTTATGACGGGAAGGGGCTCCACAAATCAAATCCACACACCTACCAAAGATCTGTGAAAAAATCATAAACTTTGGTGAAGAAAATCAAAACCCTAGTCTTGCGTTCAATGGAGGACCTTGGGAGGTTAAGAGGAATAGGGACTTAGGTTTTATGATATTGGTGTAGGAATAAGGGTAAATGGGGTAGTATAAAACTGATATATGGCATAATAGAGGCTAAAATGACATAGCATTGGATTTAGGATATGAAGAAATGACAAAAATACCCTTTTTAAAACTGGCCAAATCGATCCTACGAAAGCCTGTTTACAGGTTATAGATCAACCCATAGGCCATAGTTCTTGTCTGCCTGGTAATGCACCTAAAATCCCTGAAGCTGACTCTTGCTGGACACAAACCATGAAACCTTTTTATGGGTCATATAAGGAAATACTAGTTATGGTTGGACTCGTAGAGGCCCTCCACACTTGATCATTTTTTCTAACTTCTTGGACTTATTCCACGAAGGGATTCTACAGGTCGTGCTATTTTTATAGGCCATGCTGGTAACTCGTAGGTCACCTTCCAGCAACTCCAAAATTCTTTCAAGTCAAGGCCCTTAATGACGAGCTCACCTACGGACCGTATAACCACTTACGAGCTATAAGTCTCCCCCGTAAACTTAACTGGGGGTCATTTTTTAGGCCAACTTTCTGCACTCTTAGGCTTTTAAACTGGGTGTCATTACACAGGCGTACCATCAAATTTAGGAGGAGCTAACCAAACAAACCTTTCAAACTCGTATGCTCCGCAGTAGACATAGTAGGGCTAACAGATGATGGTGGCACCATAAATTTGGGCAGTGCAATAGGTGGTGCGATAAAAGAACCCTGAAGCTGTGACCCAGAACTCGGTCAATCAGGCTAAGGAGGAATAATAGAAACCATGGAAGGATCCCTTGAAGCTGATGAAGGACCAATAACTATAGGTGGATCAGCTAAACCTAAAGAAGTGCCAACTAGCATTATAGGAGCTGGTACATCAAGAATAATGGGGGGCGAAAAAGCTCCCTCAAGCCTAGTAACATATGTAGAAGTATCACATGAACTAAAGGTATGGCATCGAGTGCTGATGGAGTAGATTAGATACATCCAAAATAGTTCAAATGAAGAAATGCAGAATGGAAACAAGACTAAAATTTTCCCTATCAAGTGCGTCGTAGCCTTCCGAAGATGGATATGGACGTCTCCATATAGCTCCGCGAGACTTTCTTAGACATCCCGCTCTTAACTAACGAGCCTAATGGACCTAGCAAACTTGTCACAACCCAAAAATCGAATCACAAATAAAGAAAAATAATAGTAAAACAAAACCAACACAACACAACACTCAATTTCAAATCCTAAAACCTAGAGTCATGAGTACAAGAGTATCTAAAGTAACACGAGTGAGAAAATACAAGTTGTCTCAAAGGTAAAATACATTGTATGGAATATATAAGGAGTCCCAAAGAAACACAGCAACTCAAAGTCTAAGTCTCACCGTTAAATTTTGTAATGACAAGGAACTCAACACAATAGATCAACTACTCTATGGAGGGCCCTGTGCTCGATCTACAGGGAGGAAATAAAGTAGGGGTGAATACACCAAAATGTACCCAGTAGGTTCAACCGACTGGGTAAGAGAAATCGACTAAGTATATAATAATGAATAATCATATCACCTGCAAGGAAAGGGTTAATACACAATATAAATATATATATATATATATATATATATATATATATATATATATATACATACATACACACA
>DF359836.1:0-22287 GCA_000787875.1 Solanum virginianum
CTTGTGTTTAATATTTAGGATTAAGCACTGTTAGTAACACAAACTATTGAAAGTCGTATAGGCACTAAAGCATTGATTTGAAAGAAAAGTAGTATAGTATAGGATGTTTTGTAGACTCGTAGTTACAACTCACAAATTGGAAACCTAGCTGTTGAATCAAGTCTAATATATAAGTGGATAAAAGCATACGGTAAGCTCAGTATTCTCGAGCTTGAAGCTGAAACAACAAATTGATTAACAAAATGAGTTTGCTGCTCACCTGGGTCAGACACGAATAACCTTTTAGAAGCCATTTCAAACTCACCCTTACCACTAACAAAGCCTTCAGAGTCACTGTGGAAGTGAAAAGAGAGATATTTGGAGGTGGGCTCCCTTGTGTTGTGGAAAGAGGAACACCATAAATTTTTGAGTCCATGGTGACAAAAATAGTCGTATTTCTTTAATCCCCCTAAGACATAAGCACACACAAGAACACAAAAATAGGAAAAAGGGTACCAAGAAAATATTGTGAAATGGGGTTTAGGCTAGAGTTTGCTTTTTTTTTTTTTGGGTTTTTCCAGGATTGGTATTTTGTGTTTGTTCTTCAAGGTTTTCTAGATTTTGCTCTAAGTGTGGGAACTAAATGATCTTGTACAAGAGATATTCTTATATAGACCAAAGCTTGGCCCCATCTCTCACACTTGTTCCACTTAAAACATAACACACTTCAAGGTGGGGCACACTTGATTTTTTTTTTCTAGACTACCACTTATAAAACTTCACTTTGGTCCCCAAACTTTCCAATAATGACACTTTGATCTCAAATTTCCATAACTATTCCAATGCACAAAAAATGGGTTCTAACAGCAATAATTAATGAGAGATAAAGCTAAACTAACTATCACAAGAGAGAAGTCAATAATGAAGAGAAACTAAGGTATTGTGTTCCCCATGATTTTCCAACTCAGTATCACCGGATAACCTAATTGTTTTCTAGTGTATAATATGTAGGATAGTAATTTATGTTCACCAAGCCCTTTGGTCAAAGGTGAGAGGTGAATTTCACTATGAGACTTGGCCAATCTCCATAGCGTGCATTACTAACCATTACCTATTAGTCCCTGTACAACCTCCCCTGGCCCAGTTTGGTTGATTAGACGAGAACACATCAATCGAATCCTGTTAATGAATCTCTTTTCCTATTTATTATTACCTTGTCCAGTCAGTAACACTAGGTGGGTTCGAATATTAGCCACCACTAGAATACATGCAAAATGAAGAGAGTTAATTAATACATGCATATATACCTTCCAAGAATAATACATTATCCGATTTTACTTTGTTAGTTTTTCATGGTTCCCACAACTCTAGTTGTGGATTTAGCTACTCATGCTATGCGTAAATGCAGAAATTATGAATTGAGAAGACATAATAAAAAAGTTACACAATAGAATTAAGAACAAACAATCCAACTTCAATAAGAATCACAAGCTTCAAAGTAAAATTAAATCACAAGTGTTCTCAAAGACTCTCCAATATAATTTTACAATTTTCTCTCTCAAAATATTGATTTCTCTGAGTACTAGGCAAAAACTTAGAAAAAATAACCTTAAAAACCTATTTATAATAATTAAAATTCAAGTCCTAAAAAAATAGGAGAACTGGTTGGTACGCCATATGAAAGGTACTTTATGACCTATATAAACTTCTACATCCCGTAATAGGGATCTCGTAATCACTATTGAAATTTTACACATCATATGAAGGGTCTTTACGAGCCGTATTGCATTTCACAGCCCATAATCGGGGTCTCGTATTCAACTGCTGAAAATTTGGACTTCAACTCTACAACACCCCTCTACGACTTGTAAAGTAATTTATGACACGTAAAAGGGGTTTCGACTAATGAAATTCTTGAAAGTCCAAGTCTCTAATCCTTAGGGCACGAATCCTCTTCTACGACTCATAAACTGCTCTACGGTCCGTCTGCCTATTCATAGAATAAACTTTAGAAAATAGCCCCTTACTGGAAATCTTCATGAAACCTCCCTACTGCCCATAAAATGATCTACGAGAGGGTCTTATATAACAACAAAAACCAGCAACTGCTGTAATTTTTCCCAAAATCATGGAAAACCTGTAATCCTGCAAGTAGAAACACTAAAACACTTAAAACCAACTAACATCGCATTGAGAACACACAAAATTTCAAGTTTTAAGCATCAAAAGTGCTGTATTTTGATAGCATATCACTACTTTAATCCCTTCACCCCACACCACATGCCCTAAGAAGGCAACTTATTTCAACTAAAATTCACATTTATCAAACTTAGCAATCAACCTCTCATCCCTCAAGGTTTACAATACTACCGTCAAATGTTTCACACGTTTTTCCTCACTTCAAGAGTAAACCAGAATATCATAAATGAATACCATAACAGACATATCAAGATAGGGTTTAAAGACCCTATTCATAAGATCCATAAATATTGCCGATATACTAGTTAGGCTAAATGACATCACCACAAATTCAAGATGCCCACGTCTAGTTCGAAAAGCCAGTTTACAAATATCATATTCCCTCACCCTCATTTGATAGTATCCGAACTGAAGATCAATCATAGAAAAATAACTAGCCCCTTGCAATTGGTCGAATAAGTCATCTATTCTCGGTAGAGAATACTTGTTCTCTATGGTGACCTTATTGAGTTGTCGGTAGTTAATGCACATTTTAAGAGAGCCATCCTTCTTTCTTACAAACAACACTGGTGCAACCCAAGATGACTTACTATGACTAATGAATCCTTTCTCCAACAAAGTTTTCAATTGATCCTTTAACTCTTTCAACTCCACTGGATCCATTCGATAAGTGGGAATAAAAATAGGTTGTGTATCATGGAGGAGCTCTATATCAAAATCTATCTTCATTTCGAGAGGGATACCGGGAAGCTCATAAGGAAGACATCGAGTAACTCATTGATCATCGGGACCGACTCAATAAAATGTACTTTAGACTTAACATCCCTAACTTTTACAAGATGATAAATGTAACCCTTAGAAATCAACTCCAAGCCTTAAAACAAGAGGTGAAACTACTTTTCACTAATGAACATGGCCTTCCCACTCAAGTATGGGCTTACTAGGAAGTTGGAACTTAACTTTATGAGTTCTAAAATTAATGGAAGCATGATGTGCATGTAACTAATCCATCCCAAGAATAATGTCAAAATCTACCATGTCAAGCTCAACAAATCACAAGGAAAGATGTTTAAGCAATATGGACACGAGACAACCCCTATAAACTCTTTTAGCAACAATGTACTCACCAATAGGGGTAGACACCTCAAAGGGTTCACATAACAATTCGTGGCACATATCATACCTATTAGCAACAAATGGAGTAATGAATGATAGAGTGAACCCAGGCCCAATAAAACATACACATCATAATCATAAAACCTTTAACATATTGGTAATAACATTGGACACCTCATCCACCTCTTGCCTCTCTTGAAAATCATAGAATCAATTTCTAAATGAACCTCCACCTAGAGTTTGGGCACCTTCATGCACTTTCCTTCTTAGAACCACTTGACCATGAGGACACCCTTCTTTACCTTTTGTAGCAACATAAGGAAACTCGGGGATTTTATGCTTCCATAATAAAAACAAACACCCAATCCTCTCTGCCAAATGCCTCCATGGTTCTTCCCATACATTTGACACTTATGAATATTAACACCACCACCCTTAGCACCACTTGTGCCTTTTGATTTCCATGAGCACTATGTCCTTGAGGACGACCATCTTTACCCTTGTTTTGAGCATGTGGACAATCAATAATATTGTCGTCCATCTTGCCACATCCAAAGCATGAACTCATGTTTCTCAAACATATGCCACCATGATTCACATTTTGGGAACCTAAGAGGATTTGGTTCGCCATTACCATCGAGCTTAGAATGTGGAAGTCTACCTTCAAATCGATCCCTTCTTCTCCCTTTCTCGGAGGACATGGGATAAGTCCTCATCTTATGCCTAACACCACCATACCTGAAACAACCATTAGTGATGGCCAAACACTTTCTTTGATGCTTCGTACCATACTCTTGACAAATGGAAAAATGGTGCCCTTTTCTTTTTGTACTTGGGTGCTAAAACACCAACAGAAGATAAAGCACCATCAATTCAGGCTCTCTTAGTCTTACTCCCCCCCTTCTTGTCACCCATAATCCCGGGGGTACCCACCTGTTAGTTTAGTTGAGCAGTTACAACTTTGGCCAATAGCCATAAGGCATTGCAAATCTCTATATTAGATATGTTATTGTAGAGAAGTTGATCATCAAGCGGGGAATAGTTACCATCTTGTCTACCATTCTAAAAGGTCTGAGACATATTCTGAAACGTAATAGAAAAGAATCAAAAATAAACCTTCGAGGATTTAGCTTTATCGTATGACATAGATCATGAAGAAGTGAATCATTTCTTAAATGCCTCATAGCCTACTATTCATAGTTATGGTGCATTTCACAACCATGAACAATACTCTACTCAACATAGTCTGTTGGATTCGGGGGACCACTTATAAACTTAGTGCTTTGAGACCATGCTTATTATGACCCAAGCTTAGGGCCTAGGTGTGACATGACGAATGGAAAACCCGAAGAAATCAAAAACAAGCCTCTAAGTATAAGTAAGCACATCCTTTATTGCGGAACTACAAACAACATCAAACATATAATTCTAAGGGAAATGAGGAGACGTAAAGGGAATAGAACTTTCCACCATCAAGTAGTAAACAAAGGCTAAGGGGAGGGTAAGTATGACTTACATAATGGGGATAATAGGGGCTTCCGACTTCTATCTTATGCCATCACATTCAATAACACATAAAGGTATAAGGACTAAAGAAAGTCATCTACATTATGTAATCATCATAGAAGTCAAGCTCATCACATGTGCATATCCAACAACACCTCTAACATGAATGGAACAGGGGCCAAGACATCACCCGGGCTCACCTTAAAAGGTAAATGTTCAAAGTAAATAATTCTTTAACATAGTATGAAAGAAAGTGGTTGTTGTCCCCAAAATGTAGGACTCACTAAAAGAAAATCTTCGATCCAACACACTAGCCATGAGGAGGTGGATGAATAGGAGCTCTGGTCCTTACATGGTTAGATCATGTAGGTAAAAGGATACGTTAGTACTTAGAATTACTACGTATGCGGGATGCAAAATACAAGAGAACATAATTCATAATTAGACAGTATACATAATCATATTCAAGGATATAGGCTCAATATGACATGAATGATCAATGTCTTAGACAAAACATGAATAAGGACAGACAAATCATATAACAAATCATATATAGATGGGAAAGGGCCATATTTAACAAATAAGACCAAACGAGCTACTACTTGGAATCCCGATGTTCACTTCATATCAAATAAAAGAGTGATATACTTTGCCAAGGTAAACCAAACACTCACCTTACGAAAACTTTCCTATTTTGAAAAGTGCTTCACAAACACCTAACGAGAACACCAACCTTTTCGATTACCTTACGGGAATATCACCCTTTTTGGTTACTATAAGGCAAGATCCTTACGGGAACACCACTCTTTTTAATTAATATAAATAGAACCTCATGGGAACAATATCATTTTTGGTTAATATTGTGCATGTACCTTACGGAAACACCACCCTTTTTGGTTAATCATAGAATAAGCAAATCACAAATCTACGGTGGCAACGTAGATAAGGGACAATGGTTATTTACCAAGGTCCTCTCGGTGCGAGGTAACAATCTCAAGGATTTCTCAAATCATAGTCATAGTAATAATATGCAAAGTCTCATAATATTATAATATGGTATTGGAGTAGTTCATATAAACCAAAGCTTCATAAAATCACAGAAAGGGCTTTATATCATTCATAACTTTCACAACATTTTCCTAAACTCATAACATGCTTATTAGCCCTTCAATATTGACAACATTCACAATTCATATAGCTTTCCATAAGGCTTTCATCAACATAAAAAGCTTGTCACATAACTTTAGTCAAAGCATGGTGGGCATATGTACATATGCTTAAATCATCAAATACATGGGTATAATATATGAATGAGTAAAATAAGCTCATTTAAGAATCATTCAAATCAACCACCAATATATTAGTAAAATCCCAATTGGGGTATCATGAAATCCATTCCAAAAATTCATAATGTTTCATAGCATTTCAAGAAATCATAGCATGCATAATGTGGCCATCATAGACCATTCATAATGTCAAACCCCAATAGGTGTTTATGCATAAGAAGACCAATACTTAACAAAATCCAACTTAAATCACTCTTGTAATGAACAATAGGAATTACCTATAAAGAAACAACTCTTAAAAATCATGGAATTTAATTAAAAAAGGAGAATTGGGATCCATGGGTGGAAAGACCCATGGATGAAGACCCACATATCGTAAACCTTGAAATTAATTGAAGGAGACTTGAAGGATTCACTTGAATTCTTGAACTCCAATAAAATCTCTTGAGAAATCTTAGAATAATTGAGGAATTTTTGTGAGGACTAGAGAGGATTTTGCGAGTCCTTGAGTGAGAATTAGGGTTAAAATATTGGAAAAATTAAAGAATCCTGTCTATAAGGGTATTGGATTGTGACTCAATTTCCTTCAAGTAAAACAAAAAAGGTTTAGAAAAATTTACACTGTGGGGAAACAAGTGGGCGACAGACTTGTTCCCGCATAGGTCATTTTTACACGAAGTTCAATTTTCATCCATTTTAGCCTTGGAATGAGTTTAGGCCATTTTTGTACTATAAGGGAGCAAGTCCGTGACACGAATTGGTCCATACCCTTCTTGTTAAAGCCCAAATCACCTAAAAGATTATTTTTTGATACGGGTGACCTAAAAATCAAAGACCACCCTTTTCACACATAATTTTGCCTCTTGAAAGATAAATACAAAGTCAGATTTGCAAAATAACACACAGATTTTAAAATTTTCATGCAATATGCCATAGGGACATTCTGAGTTACATGGGAAGTGTTACATCTCACTCAAGGAAGAAGACTCAAATCCTCCATTAAAGAACAAGCTCCAATTTTTTCCAAGCTCTTCACCAAATTCAAAACTTCTCCAACCTTCTTCTCTATTTTGCTCTAAGGTGTGTGAGATTTATTCATGGGTTTCTTTCACCCATGAAGCCTAAGTTTTCTCTATCAATTTCTCCTAATTTAGGTTATGTAAGTTCATGGATTTTCATGCTATGACTTGAAATGTGTAGATTATGAGTTATTTGACCTTTATTTACCTATTTTGATATAAATTGACTCTCAATTGCATGAAATTATTGGTTTTACCAAGTATTCATATATCAAGCTATATTGGGTCTTTGAAATGCATGGTGGGTTTTTTGGATTCTGATTTAAATTGATGAAATTCATGGTTTTTATGTATAATCTGATCGAAATGCATGATTTCAAGATGTTTTGACTAGAACCCACCAATTTTATGCTATTTTCCATGGAAGTTGATTTGTATGACCAACGCTCCAATTGAATGTTTATGAAAACTATTGATTATATATATGGGAGTTGAATGAAAAGCAAGTATTGTTTAAAGGTTTTCTCATCCCATATGATGTATTCTTTATGTGAAAGGGAAATTCTCATATACTTGAATACTTAAGGTTTTGAATGAGCTACTCAATATGCATTAATTCTTGACAAGTTTTGAACTATAATTATTATTGAACTTATGAATGCATGATTAGTATATTTTCATGATATTTATTCTGTGGGACTTCACTTAGCAGTGAATAAGGCTAGAGATGCAGGACTATTCCCAAGGATCAATATATAAATTTTTTTGTCTCATAACTACATGTCACTGTAGGATGATAATTATATGCTTATAAGGTTCAAGTTAGTGGATCCACATATAACACTTACCGAATTAGGAAAGGCCTGTAAGGTGGGGTATAGTCTACCTTGGAAAGTAGGCTACTCTTCCTCTAGTGTAGAGGCAACATCGGTGTCATGACCCAAGTTTAGGGTTAGGTGCGACATGGTGAATGGGAACCTGAGATTCTCCAAATAAGCCTCATAGCATACATAAGCATATCGTTAGTTGCGGAAGCATAGATCAAGCATCATTTAATCAAACTAAAGGAATTCGGGACTTAGGACGCAAGCTATGGGAATAAGTGAATAAGGAACGACTGTTGCTCAACCACAACAAGTAAGCTAAGAGAAGGGATCGTAGGACACACTTTATGGGAATCAGTATTTAGGATGGGCACCATTTTCCATCAACATCAATAATAACATATAAGGGATAGGGAATAAAAGGAGATCATCATAGATACCTAAGCGCCATAAGAGTCTTACATAACCAATCATCCAACAATACCTCTAAACATGAGTGGACGGGAGTCACGACATGTCCCAGGCTCACCCTCAAAAGTAGACAAATAAAGTGACAAAGTTTGAACATAAACAAGATAGAAAATGGTTGTTGTCTCCGAAATGGAGGACTCACCATAAGCAAATCTTCAAGCAAACCAACTAGCCACATAGAGGTAGATGAGTAGGGGCTCTGGTCCCTACATGGTTAGATCATGTAGGCAAAAAAGTATATATTAGTAGTTAGAATGTACTAAGTATGTGGGATGCAATGCAACAAGAGAACATAATCATATATAGACAAGATACATAATCATATACAACATATATAAGCTTAATATGACATGAATGATCAATGCCTTAGTTAAAATATGCATGGAAGATAATCAAAATCTCTCAACATAGCATATATATGTGGGAAGAGACTGTAACTAACATTAAGACCAAGTGAGCTACTACATGGAATTTGGATGTTTCCTCCATGAGTAGTCTACTTGCCAAGGTAAACCATACCCCTGCCTAACTTGACTTAGTTGGATCTACTAGTAAAAGCCAATTTTGGGAAAATAATACAAAACTATGGTGGCACATAGCTATGGGAAGTAAAGCTTTATATAAGGACCCTTGGGAATAGTCCCCCACTCTAAATCGTATTCGGTCCTAAGCCTAGTCCTACAGAATAGATCACATAAGCATAAGTGTAATAATGACCTGAATAAACTTGTAAAAATATACTAGTATAGTGGGAGTAACTCATTCACATTCTTGACCCCTTCAAGTGAGCATTTTCCTTTCACAAGAGGGTGTAACGTATCAAAAAGGGCTCATAATCTTGATTATCATTCATAGAGCTTTTCACGAGTTCTTAACATACTTGGAAGCCCATATTTATTCATAATATACTTGTCTTGCATAACTTGCCATAACATATTTCATCAATATAAGAGACTTGTCATATAATCTTAGTCAAACATGGTGGGTCTATGCATATAAACTTCAAATTATGAAATTCAAGAGTATAGGACATGAGTGATATAAAACATGATCATTTAGAAACTATTCAAATCAACCCTCTATTATCATAGTAAAAGCCCTAGTTAGGGCATCAAATCCATTTCAAAATCTATATCCTTTCATAGCTTTTCAAGATATCATACCATGCATAGTGTAAGTATCATAAAAAAAATTCATAATATCAAATCTTAATAGGTGTTCATGCATATTCAAACCAATACTAGACAAATTCCAACTTAAATCATGCTTATAGTGAGTAATACAAATTATCTATAAATAAATAATCCTTGAAATCGAGAAATTTTTTGAAAAAGAGTTTTAGGATCCATAGGAGAAAGGACCCATGGAAGAAGAACACACATACCTTGAACCTTTGAAATTAATGAAGAAGACATGGGGAAACACCTTGAGACTTGACCTTCAATTGAGGAAGTTGAAACCGTAAGAATTGTATGAGCTTGAATGAGGGATTTTAGGAAGGTTTCGGGAGGAATTTAGGAGAGTGTATACAAGGATTAGGACTAAACATAGCTGCCTTTTTTTAGGATTCCTATCTATAAGGGTGTTGGGATATTCCCAATTGCCTTACTTGAATCTAGAAAATTTCAAAAAATTTTGTTCTTTGTGGGAATAGAGGCGTGTCGCGCCTTGGTTTCATCACTCTGTATTTTTGTGCGAAGTTCAATTTTTCCTTATTTTGGCCTAAGAATGAGTCTAGGTCACTTTTGTACTATAATAAACTCTCTCCGCGATGTGGAGAGGTTGTATACTGGGCTGGAAAGTGCAAATTCATGTGAAAAATTATTTTTCAATATGGTTGACCTAATAATCTAGGGAGACCTTTTTCCTACACAATTTTGCATCCTGAAAATGAATACAAACTCAGATTTGCTGAAAAATGTACGAAAATTATGATATTCAAGAAAATTTACCTTAAGGACATTCTAAATCGCTTGGAAAGTGTTATAAATATCTCTCCCTTGGGAACATTCGTCACTATATATGATAGAACTATGCTTGAGAAGACTGATTAGACAAATTTTTAGCCCAACATGAATGCATCAATGCAATTTAAATATTATTTTAAGAAAATCTCAAACTTATGTATCAAAATACCATCAAAACATGTTACCATGAGTATATGGATGCAACATGACATAGAAAGGCTGAATCATATGATTTAACACCATAGATATGATTAACTTATTACCTTAGGCTTGAGTAGAGCGGAAAATATTGGGTTATCACTTCTTCATATCCGCTTCTGCTTTCTAAGTAGCACTTTAAACTTGTTGATTCCTCCAAAGGACTTTAACGGATGCTACATATTTGTTACTCAATCTCTTCACTTACCTATCCAATACTTCAACTAGAACCTCTTCATACATCAGGTTTTCTTCTAGAATATCTAAAACTTCCAAAGGTACAATGGAGTTTGAGTCACCTACATACTTCCTCAACATGGACACATGAAAGACTAGATAAATTATACTCTACATAGGCAACTCTAATTCATAAGCAACCTCATCAATTCTCTTCAAGATCCTATAAGGCTATATATACCTGGGGCTCAACTTTTCTTTCTTGCCAAATCAAACTATACCCTTCATGGGTAAGACCTTTAAATACACCTAATCATCCACCTTCAACTCCAGATCTCCCCTCATAATGTCGGAATAAGATTTTTGTCACACCCCAGAAGGTTACCCTTGACATGCCCGGCACTTGAAGAACTATTGTTGACTTCCCAAGAGAACCGCTTGGCCTCATCATCACATCAACTCAATAGAGAAAGAAAATACTCAAATAGAAAGACATCATATGGATTGATATAACTCTATTAAAACATAGTTTCCTATGAATAAGTTTGGAAATAAACAATACTTAATAGATCCTCTACTCAATATCTATGAAGCCTCTAATCAACAATCTAGATGGTACCATAATTGGCCATAGATACTACAACTAAAGAAATAAAATACTCAATCAAAATTATAAAATAAAAAGGTTCCTTCGGAAAGCAGGGAGGGCTCACCAACTTTGGAATTGCACTGAACTGGACCTCACCGATGCGTAGGCTGAAGTCCTCTATCATCTGTATTTGCATCATAAAATGATGCAGGTCCAAATAAACGTTAGTATATAGAATGTACTGGTATGTAAAATGGCTCTAGAAAATAAAGATCAACTCAGTCAGCTTAACTCAAACAACTCAAAAATCAACTCAATAGAAATGCAAGTTTAAAATAAATCATGCTTTTAAAAATAGACTCAGTAGTATTAAACTCAGTTTAAAAATATTATGCTTAATTAGTGTTTGCTTAGGAATTTCTCTTAACCAACATCAAATCCCACAACATTTAGTTTGGTGATGAACAACGAAGGCGACATCATTGTCACGCCCAAGTTGCTAAGGTAAAGTACGATCAACTCTCTCATGGATCTATAATACATATCCGTATTTTTGGATAAGAGTTGCCAGAACGTGCTGCACGACTATCCTACGCTGGTAACATAATTTTGTATGTTAGAGTAGCTGTTTACTCACTCCCTGATGCTTGATACTCCTCCCAAGACTAAAATATGCTCAACTCATCAATCAACTCAAATCTCAATGATACCCATATCAATCAACTCAAGTCTTAACCTTATTTGGGTTATCTCAGCTCAACCTATCTCAGTTCTTATCAACTCAGTCAATTAATGAAATTAGTGAGACTCAAATAGTAATTCAGAATCACTCACATGCACTCATCATGGAATGCAAGAAAAGTGCATTAATGGATAGGCAATTCTAGTACTATATGCTCCTTATGCTCAATTATGCTCAATTTACTCAACTTAGATAATTAAACTCAAATCTCTACTCAGTCCATGTATAGAATTTTGTAAATCATGCAATCTAGAATTCATGATATCAATAAATAAAGTTTATATCTAATTCTCATGTCAACAATAGTATAATGCATTAATTATTCAGTTCGTAATCATGAAAACTCAAAGTAATTGTAGAAAATTTGGTATTTAATTTATAGAATTGTCACAACTTGACTCTATTTCTCAATTTTGACTCAAAGAAAGGAAAGGGCATGTGAACAAACATAGTTTAACACATTTGGAAGCCTTACATACCTGAAAATAGAAGAGGCAATCAAACCTCAGTTGATCCTCGTATTTGAACTTGGACTCTCGCTTTTCTTCCATCTCCGGTGCTCTCAAGAATTCCTACGCGTGAATGAATGGTGAAAATATACTTAGGGTTTTGTTTTAGAACTTTAATTAAGTCCAAAATGTCCAAGGATTGGATTAAAAGGGAACAAGAAAAGACAAAAGTACCCTTCTTAAAAATAGCGGGCAGGAACCACGAGACATCATCTACTGGCTGTGGTTCTTTTTATGGGCCGTGGATGACCTCTCCTAGGTAAGGTATTCAAAAGTTTGAGTTAATGGAATTTGCCATGGGATATATGAAACCTCTTCTACAGGCCATAAATCCTTCTACGGACCAAATGATAACTCGTAACTCAATATGCTAAAAAGTTGATTTTTGGATCACCAACTCACAAAAACTAATTTATGAGTCATGGATTAATATAGGGTCGTATGTTGTCTTGTACATGGGACTTAGACTTAGAAAATTTCACCAAGTCACCTGGGGATCTACGAGGCCCCATCTATGTGCTATAGATAACACTTATTGTTTCTCTTCTAGTGATTTTTCTTAGTGATTTTCTTAGTTTTTTCTGTGCATCTACTCAAACTAGGTGGAAAGAATTAGGAGGTGTTACAACTTTTGTCTACTTGGAGCTGTCTTTAATCTCTCCCTTATCAACCTCACCTTCTCCATAGCTTCCATAACGAAATCTAGACCTAACAAAGCCATTTTCCCACTTCAAACCACCTAACAGGGGATCTGAAATGGCTCTCATATAAGGCCTTAAATGGTGCCATCCCATTGCTAGAGTGATAGTCATTGTTGTAAGTAAATTGAATAAGTGGAAGATGTTTATCCAAACTGCCTTTAAATTCCAAAACATAAGACGTAAGCATATCCTCAAGAGTTTGAATGGTCCTTTTGGCTTGACCATTCATTTGTAGGTTAAAGGCCGTGCTAAGCTTGACTTTATTACCAAGGCCTCTTTGGAAAGATCTCCAAAAGTGAGAGGTAAATTAAGCATATGATGCAAAATGATAGACAATAGAATCCCATGCAATCTAACAAACTCATAAATGAACAATTTGGCATAATCTTTGACACCATAGGTTATTCTAACCAATAGGAAATATGTCGATTTCATCACTCTATTGAAGTCGTGCAAGTTACATCTCCTTTTTAGAGGATAAAGTAGTCATTATCAAGATATATAACCTAACCAAGGTTAGGGTCAAACTCAGCGGGAATATGTAGTCTTAATAGAATTAATCAATTTGCAATCCGAATTGTTAACCAACTTACTTCCCCAAAGGGGGGGGGGTTCGCAATAATCAATAAGAAATAAAACTAAACTAACTATCATAAGAAAAGTCAATAATGGAGAGAAACTAGGGTATTATGTTCCCTATGATTCCCTAACTCTGTATCACTAGATAACCTAATTCTTTTCTAGTGTATAGTATGCATGACAGTAATTTGTGTTCACCAAGCCATTTAGTCAAAAGTAAGAGGTAAATTTCACTATGTGACTTGGACCATCTCCATAGTGTGCATTACTAACCATTAACTATTAGTGCCAGTACAATCTCCCCTTGGCCTAGTTTGGTTGATTAGATGAGAACGCATCCATCGGATCCTGTTAATTAATCTCTTTTCCTATTCATTACTACCTTGGTTCAGTCAGTAACACTAGGCGAGTTCTAATGTTGGCCACCACTAGAAAACATGCAAAATGAAGAGAATTAATTTATATATATACTTCTAAGAATTATGAATTACCCAGTTTTACTTTGTTAGTTCTTCATGGTTCCCACAACCCTAGTTGCAAATTTAGCTACTCATGCTATGTGTAAATGCAGGAGTTATGAATTAAGAAGACATAATCAAACACATAATTAAACACGTAAATAATTAAATTAAGAACAAGCAATCTAAATTCAATAAGAATCACAAGCTTCAAAGTAAAATTAAATCACAAGTTTCTCAAAGACTCTCCAATATAATCTTATAATTTTCTTTCTTAAAATATTGAGTTCTCTGAGTACTAGGCGAAAACTTATGAAAAATAACCTAAATAACCTATTCGTAATGATTAAAATTCAAGTCCTAAACAAAATAGGAGAACAGGTCAGCACGCCATACGAAGGGTCTTTTACAAGTCGTATTGCATTTTACGACCTGTAATCTAGGTCTCGTATTCATCTGCTAAAAATTTGGACTTCAACTCTACGATACCCCTCTATGACTTGTAAAGTAATTTACGACCCGTAAAGGGGATTTCGTCTGATAAAATTCCTGAAAGTTCAAGTCTCTGATCCTCAGGGCACAAATCCTCTTCCATGACTCGTGAACTCCTCTTCGACTCATCTGCATGTTCGTAGATTGAACTTCAGAAAACAACCCTCACTAAAAATCTTCATGAAACCTCCCTATAGCCTATTGAATGATCTACGACCAGTAGAGAGTTTCGTATAATAGCAAAAATGAGCAACTTCTGTAATTTTCTACAAAATCAAGGCCAACCTGTAATCCTGCAAACATAAACACAAAAACACATAAAACCAACTACCATCGCATTGAGAACATACAAAAGTCCAAGTTTTAAGCATCAAAAGTGCTGTATTTTGGCAGCATATCATCTATAAAAAATAACCCAAATAGAATCAAAATGCTCGTAGGCAAACCAATCACAAAATCCATGTTGATCTCTTCCCACTTCCATGTGGGAATCACTATATCTTGGGCTATGTCACCCGGCCTTTGATGTTCGGCTTTGACTTGTTGAAAATTGTAGAATTTGACTACAAAATTTGTAATGTCCCTCTTCATACCACCCTATCAATATACTTTCGTTATATACCTATACATCTTTGTAGAACTGGGATAAATGGAATAGGATGAATTATGTGCCTCTTGCAAAATCAAGTCCCTCAACCCATCAACATTTGACACACATAACTTACCTTGGTGCCTAAGGGCACCATTTTCCCCTTGAGAAAAAACCTCTACCTTGCCCTCTCTTACTAATGCCTTCAACTCCAACAAAGCAGGGTTAAGGTCTTGCTTGGATTTGAACTCTTCAATCAAAGAAGACCTGGAGCCATCTGTAACCACCATACCTCCATTTTTGATTTCATCCATAAGACGTAAGCATATCCTCAAGAGTTTGAATGGTCCTTTTGGCTTGACCATTCATTTGTAGGTTAAAGGCCGTGCTAAGCTTGACTTTATTATCTAACACCCAATCTAGCCGATTGGTGAACTTCTTTTGCCAACTCCTTCTTCCCACCCTAAACTTGTACACTCTCCATGGATACTCTACTTAGTGCATCGGCTATAACATTAGCTTTGTCCAGATGCTAATGCACATTCATGTTATAATCTTTAAGGAGTTCTAACTATATTCTTTGCCTCAAATTGAGATATCTTTAGCTGAACACATATTGAAGACTCTTGTGGTCCATGAAAACATCTACATGTACCCCATACAAATGATAACGCCATATTTTCAAAGCAAATACTATGGCCGCTAGCTTAAGGTCTTGGGCAGGATAATTACGTTCATGCACTATTAGTTGCCTATAAGCATAGGCAATAACCTTTCCATATTACATTAACACACACCCCAAACCAATTCTTGAAGCATCACAACCCTTTCGGTAAAGCCAAAATAGGAGCAGATGTAAGTTTGTTCTTAAAGTTAGGAAGCTCTTTTCATGTTCGCCGGTCCAAATACATTTTGTCTTCTTTTGTGTCAACTTTGTTAAATGGGAAACAATTGAAGTGAAACCCTGAACAAATCTTTGATAGTACCTCATCAAGCCTAAGAAACTCCTAACTTTCGTTGGAATTAAGGGCCTAGGCTAATTTATCACCACTTTCATATTTTTAGGATCCACTTTAATCCCTTCACCTGATGCTACATACTCTAGGAATGCAACCTCTTTAAATCAAAACTCATATTTATCAATCTTATCAAACAACTTTTCTTTTCTCAAAATTTGTAAAAATTTGCAAGACTACCCTCAAATGTTTCACATGCTCTTCCTTACTTTGGGAGTAAATCAAGATGTCATCAATGAATGCCACAAAAACACATCAAGGTAGGATTTAAAGACCATACTCATGAGATGCATAAATATTATTGGTGCATTAGTTAGACCAGAAGATATCACCATAAATTCAAAAAGCCATACCTAGTTTAAAAAGCCATCTTAGGGATATGACATGCCTTTACCCTCATTTGATGGTATCCGAACCGAAGATCAATTTTAGAAAAATGACTTGCCCCTTGCAGTTGGTCAAATAGGTCATCTATCCTTGGTAGGCGATACTTGTTCTTTATAGTGACCTTGTTGAGTTGTCGGTAGTTGATGCACATTCACAGTGAGCCATCCTTCTTCCTCACAAATAATACATGTGCACCTCAAGGTGACTTACTAGACCTAATAATTCCCTTCTCCAATAAGTCCTTCAATTGGTCCTTTAACTATTCCGATTCCGTCAGGACCATCCGGTAGGGAGAAATGGAAATGAGTTGAGTGTTGGGGAGGAGGTCTATACCTAAATCTATTTTCCTTTCTGGAGGAGCACCGAGAAGTTCAACGGGAAAAACATCAAGGAATTCATTGCCACTATAATCGACTCATTAGAAGAAACTTTGGACTCGACATCCCTAACCCTTACAAGATGATAAATGCAATTAAGATGAGGGATGAACCTATATTTAATAATCGAATCATGATCGTGCCACTCAAGGATGGGTTTATTAGGAAATTAGTGCTTAACTTTGTGGGTTCTACAATCAATGAAAGCATGATATGCATGTAATCGATTGTCACGACTCGGTTCTAGTCATGATGGCGCCATTAGATCCCACCTATAAGCAAGCCAACAAAATAACCCCAGGGTACTTGTCCTAAATCACTAGTCACAAATATAGCAGATATAATGGCGTAAATCAACACAACCTACCCAGAACTTGGAAGTCAACTGTATAGAGCTACAAGAGTGACAAGTATGCAATTATACATGTATATAATAAACATAATATACAAGCTATGAATACTCCTAGAAATACAAGCCAACTACTCTGTACAAGACCAATTTTTGGATACAAAAGATGACCATCAAATGAAAGGACACTGCATAGTGTCTAGAGCTGTCGATGCTCACCGAGTGTCTCCTAAAATGATCACAAATCCCCAACTCAGTACTCATAGCTAGTACATGAAGCTACACCATGGGAAGATGAAGAAATGTAAGTGTGAGTGCCTGTAATAGGCAGCCCGTAGGCATCACTGGCCGACTGAGTGAAATACTATAAATATGAATAAAATGCTCAAATATAAGGAACTATAGTAAGATTTATAAATCGAAGCTCGGCTAATAGTAAGTGCATTAGTGACATCCTTGTGTGTCAACGGTCGGAAACCAGTAGCATATAATAACATAGCTGATATACCACCTAGCCATGGCCTAGTAACATATCATATCCTACCTGACAAAACACCACAAAACCTAGCTCTCAGTATCGCATAGGTAGGGGGTCGGACTGTAGTAGGTATAAGGCGCTAGTATCTATGCCTGTATGCCCTTGAGTCCCTATAAGCCCTAAGGGTATACCCATGCACAATCAAGTTGTCAAATGGTGCTTTGGTGGAACTTGCACATAATACTCTAATCCTTATGATGGAACAATCACCCAATCCCAAGTACCATCTCGTTTCAAGATGTGATACCCGATCCTGGTTCCTTAGTATATAATAATAATGGGATGAATCCCTTATGGGAGAAAGAATCTCCTTAATCATGTTAGCTCATGACACTTGATCCTGGAGTGTACCTCGTGTCAGGTCATGACACTCGATCCTAAACTATATGCTATGGAAGGTCGTGATACCCGATCCTATAATGTAAAAATATTTTTCCATGTATAGAAACTCTAGGGTAGTGTCTTGTAACCTAAGCTAAGGCCCAAGATGACAGACAATCAGAAGATGGTTATCTTACCCGAAAGCATATCGTAACCTAACTGCTACCAAGGATCTCACCTAAGGCAACTATTGTCGGCTTACTAATAATGTGCCCATATCTAACCATGGTGCCAGTCACGAGGACTGACCCATATAGATAGTGTATAAGTCACATATAGTCCCAATAAGCCCGTAGAATATAGCCTATATCTTGCTAATAGGGTGACACTCTCTCCTCTAACCTTCCAGTGGCTTAGTAGTATCATATCTCGTATTACAGGTCACAAGGCACCCTTAGGAGTACAACTATAATAGTTCCCAAAATATGGTATGTTTTAGTCTGTATAACAAGTACGTAATAGACAATAGTTGCATACAAAATCACATATGCCACATAGCAATATCTAATTGGGTCTAACCAGACAATTACACCACAATCTAGGTAATCAATGATACTCAGAGTAAATACAGGAAGTTACAGATGTCCAAAGTAACAAGAATCATCAAAATCATGTATAGATACTAGAACCAATGCACAATGTAAAATGTAATCACTTATCGGCCTCACAAGCTAGTGTATCTCAGTAACATCAGGCTATACAAACACATTTAGTCAAGAATCAAGTGCAGTATACATACCTTTCAAATATTCTTAGCCAATCCAACCCTTACCATGCTATCTAAGAATCTAACAATGTCAAAATCTAACCAATACAATAGTCATAACTAATACAGTTATCAATATAGTAAACGCCATCTCAGGCCAACATATATTGTAAACATATAGGAGAATCATCCATATGTACATCTTATGCTCAAAAAATCATTAGCTCACCTACTATATATCTTAGTCAAACAGTCGCATATCTCAACTCTGTCTGAGGTTAGAGAAGCCTAGCTTACCTGGAAGGTGGTTCTTCGCGTCCTGAATCATTCCACTTGTGCTTTTCCTCTTTTGATTGCTTTCTGATGTTGTTCAGCTATTAAAATACAATTCACAAGGTTATCAACTGATTTGATCATAAAAACTCAAGAATCGAGGCAAATGATTATAATTATATCCAAAATGGGGAAAACTAGGGGCCATACCTAAAATCTCGAACAAGCCCCCATAAAATGATCCCTCATTACCTATAGTATATAACATGAAATTTAGCGTAAAATGGATCGTAGAAGGCTGAGAAACAACTCAAAAATCAAGTTATATTCTTTACTAGAAAAAATATTTCTTACAAAACGTTCTCGGTCAGATTTTACAGGAAAATAACCAAATTATCATAATCCAAACATACCACAATATTCCTTTTGAAAAATCGAACAAGTAAGACCTAAATTTTACATAATTCCATCAAGAATCAGCCGAGATATCATAACATAAAGTTCACATATTTTTTAGAACATAACCAGTTACAATAACATTTTTACCTTAAAATACGTGCTAAAATCAGAATCTGACACCTCCATAGCATTCATTGCAAAAATCCAAGTCATATAGCCATTTGAATTGCCAAATCAAAGTTATAGAGCCAAAATTACATATATACGAAAGTTGGAAGTGAGGCTGGTCGCGACCAACCTTTTATAACTTGCCACTGCTCCACATGACGAGCTCAGTGAACACAGGTTGCTTGCCGTGAACGCTGGCATTGGCACCCCGAATGTGCGCCTTTGGCATGCTAAGCTAGCACGAATGCGCCAATGTTCCCACGAATACAGGGCTTTGGCTCCTACTGTCGGTACTAACAAGTCCTAAAACTTCCTTGGGGCATTCTTGAGCCGTTCATTATTTGTTTTATGCTAATAAATAGCACAACCATATGGATCTAGATGTTCTGAATCCAATGGTATGGTTGAGATTTTCAACGGTGCATCCTACAAAAAATAAGGGCCCTACTTCTTTCTGACCAATTTTAGCTAAAAGAATTGAGGGGGTAAAAACACACTCGGAGGCCTCCATCATCTGATGAAAGGTCATTTTAGGCTATTTTGGATGGTTCAAAGCTGACCATGCAATTAAATTTCTATTCCGAGCACGTTTAGCTAGGTTTTACGAAAAAAGCACTTTTTAGCTTTTGGTTGAACCTATTTACAAATTTTGACTTAAACTCATACGAGAAACCTCTAACCTCGGACTTACCATACTCCTAGCCTAATCAGGACGTCTCGAAACTAATGGAAATACTATAATCCCATTCTGAGGTCGTTTACTAGGACTTTACTAGAGAACTCATTTTTTACCTTTATAACTTCATGCTAACTTAGAATACTTATAACCTATAAATAATTCAACCAACAACTATCCCAACTGTCCCAACAAGTCACAAATAGTCCAAAGTTACCATACGTAATCTCAAATCAATAGAACACCCACAAAATACAGAAATGACCTAAAGGGTCATTACAATATCCTCAACTAATAAGACTTTCATCCACGAAAGTAAAAGTAAAGGCATATCTGATGGCTTAACTAGGCTGGGGTACTACTCTCGCATCTCTTCTTGCAACTCCCAGGAAGCCTCCTCGACCGGACGATGCTGCCACAGGACCTTAACCATCAGTATCATCCTGGAGCGCAACTATCTAGTATCCTTGGCTAGATTGGCTACCGGCTCCTCCACAAATGTTAAATGGTTATCCAATTCAACTGAATCATATTGGAGTACATGTGACTCAACTGAAATATACCGGTGCAACATCGATATGTGGAAGACCGCATGTATAGTAGAATAAGCTGGAGGTAGGGCTAACTCATTTACAACCAGCCTAATCCACCTCAAAATCTCAATAGGGCCAATGTATCGAGGCCTAAACTTACCCCATCAGCCAAACCACATGACCCCTTTCAGGGGTGACACTCTCAAAAACACTTTGTCTCCAACCTCAAACTATAAGATTCCTAAGCGACGAGAGGCATTGTTAGAACCCATGCTTTGGTACGTTGGACTGGTTATGAGCCTGGTATCACTGTTACTATTTTCTGGGACAGTCGAAAATTGTGTGGCAATTTTTTTTTGGAATTTCGGAGTAAGGGGACAATAGTACAAGTATAACTAAGTCATATATATATATTACATGTATAAGAGGAAGTAATATTTCATTTTCAACATTTAGCAAGAACAAGAACATGGAAAGAAAAATTCAAGGAAATTCTAGAATATATTGGGTTGTAGAGATTATATTGGATGAATATTGTGGGGTCCTTACTAATTCTAGAAGCTTATACTTGGAAATATTATGTTGCAAGTATAAGAGGAAGTAAGATTTCATTTTCAACATTTAGCAAGAACAAGAACATGGAAAGAAAAATTCAAGGAAATTCTAGAATATATTGGGTTGTAGAGATTATATTGGATGAATATTGTGGGGTCAAGATAATTTCCTCCTTAGCTTAATTATATATATACATGTATACCCTTGTACAAGATCAGGACCACAAACATTTTTCCTTCATTCCAAACACATGAAACTTCAAGAACTTGAAGGAGAGTTCTCGGATGAACAGTAACCCCATACGGGTTACTGTAGCAACCGAAAAACTTGAATTTTTTTTGATGTTTCAACTAGTTGATGCTACAAGCCTAGTATATGGGATCCCCCAAGCATCGTAGAAGCAATAATTCGGCAAGAAAACGCGTAGAAATCCGAACGCGAAGTTTTGAAAGTTTATGGAGTTAAAAAGGTATGTTGTAAATTCTCTTTGTTTGAGTTGAATTGGAGCTTGTAAATGCATTAGGGAAT
>DF359836.1:26393-44845 GCA_000787875.1 Solanum virginianum
TCGAAATACATGAGTCATCAAGTCCATAAATGCTGCAAAGACATTAGTCATCCCAAATGGCATGACTAGAAACTCATAATGCCCATAACGGGTCCAGAAGGTAGTATTCTGGATGTCCTCTGCCCGAATCCTTACCTGGTGGTACCCTGATCTCAAATCAATCTTAGAAAGTACTACTGCCTTTATAACTAATCAAATAAATTATCAACCCATAGTAGAGGATAACAATTCTATACCATCACCTTATTCAGCTACCGATAATCAATACACATTCGGAGAGTCCCATCCTTCTTTATCATAAATAGAATAGGGGCTCCCTAGGGAAAAACATTCAGCCATATAAATCCTAGATCTAAAAAACCCTGAGGCTGTGCCCTAAGCTCTTTAAGCTCTGTAGGCACCATCTGATATGGTGGAATAGATATGGGCTTAGTGCCTAGCTCAATATCAATCGCAAAATCAACATCTCACTCAGGTGGAAACCTAGGAAAATCTGCAGGAAATACATCAGAAAACTAAAAAACAATGGTCGTTGACTCCATAGAAGGAGTCTCAGTTATCATATCACGAACATGGGCAAAATAAGCCAAACACCATGTGGATATCAATTTCTGAGCCTGAATATATATTATGATACCTATCGGTACTTGACTCACATAACTTTGCCATGCAACTAGAGCCATCCCCAATATCAATTAGGTGACAGTCTTGGCATAACAATCTAACACAACATAATGTGGGGCCAACTAATCCATACCTAGAATAACATCAAAATCCAGTATATCTAATAGTATCAAATCATCCCAAGTATCAATCTCCTGAAGAGTAACTAATACAACACCTGTATACCTGATCTACCACAAGTGAATTCCCCACTAGGGTCAATACACAAAATTGATATAAAAGATGCTCGAGAGTCACACCAAGCGAGAAATATAGTATGCAGACTCATATGAGAAAGTGGAACTTGGGTCAAATAGTGCTGAAGTCAGTTGCTGGAATACAGTAATCATATATGTAATAACCTCATCAGAAGCCTCAACCTTTGCTCTTGATGGGGTGGCATAAAAGTGGCCCTGACAACCACCTCGACCTTCACCTTTGACTTAGCTCTACCATCTCTGGCAGGCCCTCTAAAACCCTGTTGGAAGCTCTATTGACTCTCACGATCCCCATACTGGTTGTCCTTGTGATAGTGATCCTGGACTATACCTCTACCATTTGATAAGGAAGCTGCCCGAGTAGCCCATGAAGCTATCTGCACTTCACTAAACTTAGGACAATCCTGAAGCCAATAATCAAGTTCCCTTACTCCAAATAACCTTGAGTAGACCTGCTCTAACTGTCACGATCACGCCGTCCCAATCTAGAAACTTCAGATGCCTGACCACCCATGAATAATGACCTAACCAACCTTGATGTAGTGGTGTCACTATCCCTCTATCTATGCCTAGAATAATAAGAAAATCTACCCCGATTGGAAGTACTTGGGCCCTGATGGCTACCCTCAGAGTCTTGTAATGATGCCTGGAATAGGTGACTGGTTTATCCCTGTTAGAACCTTCTCGGAGTCCTATCACTTTTCATCTTAAAACCTAATCGAGACCCGCTGAACTCTCCCTCGTGCCTAGCATACTTATCGCTGCCTCCTTAGGCCTCGTGACTTAACTGCTCTAAGGCATGAGCATGATCAATAATATCAAGGTAAGACCTACCTGATATCACCAGTAAATATGTCCCCATCCTTAACTATGGCCTCAATCCGCAAATAAAGTAACCAATCCGCTCCTTTTTGGTAGGTAAAATAATTTTTGCATACTAGGAAGGATCCTGAAATCTGAACTTGTACTGAGTTACAATCATCTATCCCTACTCTAAGAGAACAAACTAGTCCCATTGCCTATCCGTGACACTTCTGGGGACAAACAATTCTACCCAAGTCACTGGCACAATATCTACTAGCTTGGTGTCTCTATAAGTCCACTATTACTATCTGGGGATCCCATCTAGCTAATATGCAATGAACTCTATACCCAAGACTCTAGTAGTCTTAATGCCGGTAGGTTCTCTATACATGCTGCAATAAACTTCTGTGCATCCTCTTATGTGGCTCCTAAAAATCTTGATGGAGTTAATCTTAGAAAATAACCCAAGACCTGCTGATCACGAAAAGTTACAGATCCCTCAGGCTATGCTGAAGCCTCTGGAATAACAGACGCTCTTGGTTCCTGAATTAGAGGAGTTAGGGTTAGTGTTATGCCTTGCTGTAAAGCTTCTAGTGTTTCTATGAATTGTCCAATGGCTGCCTGCACCTCTAGTGTGACCACTAAGGCAGTTGGGTGAATTAGTGCCTCCAGCTGTGGTATTTGGTCTCTGCTCGACGGGCTTGGGAGGATTCTCTCTATTCGGGACTGATGGTGCAGTCGTACCCTGACCCAATGTCCTTCCTCCATACGCCATATCTGCAAGAACGAGTGAAGTCAAATTCCCAGAAATCGAAGGACCATTGACAACATCACACAATAAAAATCAACAACATATGAAATTTTCTAAATATCCCCTAGCCCTTTGGAGATAACTCATGAACACCTTTGCACCTATCCAAAGAGCTCTACTAGACAGTAGCTCTATATAGATAAGACTAGTGAACCTTAGGCTCTGATACCAATTTGTCATGACTCAGTTCTAATCATGATGACACCTATTAGATCCTGCTTATAGGTAAGCAAACTACCCAACCCCAGGATACCTGTCCTAAATCACTAGGCATAAACATAGTAGATATAACAACGTAAATCAACACAAGCTAATGATAACTCAAAAGTCAACTGTACAGCGCTACAAGAGACATAAGCAGGCATCCATATATATACATAATAACTATAATATATGTAGCCTAGAATACACCTACAAATATAAGCCACTACTCTGTACAAGGCTAATGTTTGGATACAAAATATGACCATCAAAAGGAAGGAGATTGCATAGTATCTAAAGCTACCAATGTTCACCAAGTGTCTCTTGAAGTGCTCATGAATCCTCAACTCAGCATTGGCGGTTAGTACCTGGACCTGTATCATGGGAAGATGCAGAAATGTAGGGGCGACTACCAATAATAGACACCCAGTAAGCATCATTGGCTGATTGAGTGAAATACTATAAATATTTTTAAAATTCTCAAATATAGAAAACTGCAGTAAGATCAATAAATCGAAGTCTGACTAGTAGTAAGTGTATCAATGACATACTCATGTCACAATAATCAGAATCTAGTAGCATATAATAACCAAATGATATAACACCCGATCAAGGCTCAGTAACATATGATAACCTAGCAGATAGAACATCGTAGAACCTAGATCACAGTATCAAATAGGTAGTGGGTCAGACTTTACATGGGTGTATGGCTCTAGTATCTAAGCATGTACACCTCTGGAGCCCCCATAAGCCCCAAGAGTACACCCACGCACAATCAAGGTGTAAAGCTATGCTTTGGTGGAACTCGTGCATGAAACTACATCCCGGTGATGGAACGGTCACCCATCCCAAGTAACATCTTGTGTTAGGATGTGATACCCAATCCTAGTATCCTCTTTGTCAGGATGTGATACTCGATCCTGGTACCATAATGTGTAACGATTGGATAAATCACCTTGGAGAGAAAGAATCCCCCTAATCATGTCATGTCAGGACACCCGATCCTAGAGTGTACCTCGTATCAGGTCGTGACAGCCAATCCTAGACTGTGTGTCATGACACCCAATCTGATAATGTAATATTATAGTTCCATGTATTGTAACTCTAGGGAAACATTGGTATAACCTAAGATAAAGCCAAAGAAGACAGACAATTAGAAAAGGGTTACCTTATTAGAATCATATCGCAGCCCAGCTGCTACTAAGGATCTCCACTAAGGCAACTATGTATTGGCTCACTGACAATGTGCCCATCTCTAACCAGGGCGCCAGTCCTATGGACTGACCTATATAGATAGTGTCTCAGTCATAAATAGCCCTAGAAAGCCCGTAGGTATAGCCTACATCTTGCTAACAGGGTCACACTCTCGCCTCTAACCTGCTAGCAACTCAGTAGCATCGTATCTCTTATTACAGGCCACAAGGCTCCCTTAGGAGTACAACGATAACAGTTCCCATAACATGATATGTTTCTCCAGTGACTAGCCAGTATAACAAGTATATAATAGACAACAACTATATACAAAATCATATTATGCCATAGAACAACATCTAATTGGGTCTAACCAAACAATTACACCACAATCTAGGTAACCAACGGTACTTAGAGTAAATATAGGCAGTTACAAATGTCCAGAGCAACAAGAATCATCAAAATCATGTATAGATGCTAGAAACAGTGCATAATGCAACATATAATCACTTGTCAGCCTCACAAGTTAGTGTATCTCAATAGATACAGGTTACACACACATATTTAGTCAAGAACCGAGTGCAGTATACATACTTGTCACATACCCTTAGCACAATCCAGCCCTTACCAAGCATACAATAATCATAACTATTGCGGTTATCAATAAAGTAAATGCTATCTCATGCCAGCATATATCGCACACATACAAGAGAATCAACCAAGTATACATCTTATACTCAACAATCATCAGTTCATATACCACATATCTCAGCCAAACAGTCATACATCTCAACTCAGTTTAAGGTTAGAGAAGCCTAACCTACCTAGAAGGTGATTCCTTACATCCTAAATCAGTCCATTAGCGCTTTTCCTTTTCTGATCACTTCCCAACACTATTCAACTATCAAAATAAAATTCACAAGGTTATCACTATTGATTTGATTATAAAAACTCAAGAATTAGGGCAAATGATATTAATTATTTCCAAAATGGGGGAAAATAGGGCCCATACACAAAATCCTGAACAAACCTTCGTAAAATGGTTCCCATATCACCCTAATTCTATAACCAGAAATTTAGGCAAAAAAGGATCCTAGAAGGCTGAGAAATGACTCAAAAATGAATTTACATTCTTTATTGGAAAACATTTCTTACAAAACTTTCTCAGTCAAATTTTATGGAAAAACAGCCAAATTATCAGAATCCAAACGTACACAATATTCCACTTAGAAAATAGAACAACTTAGACCCATATTTTACTTAATTCCATCAAGAATCGACAAAGATATCATAACATAAAATCTTCCTACATTTTTGAGAAATAACTAGCTAAAATAACATTTTTACCTAAAATATGTGCTAAAATCAGATTTCGACACCTCCACAGTATTCCTTGCAAAGATTTGAGTCATTGGCCTTTTTAGTGGCGAAATTGGACTTACGGAACCAAAATTACATATATATAAAAATTAGAAGTGAGGCTGGTCGCGATCAGCCTTTTATAGCTGGCTATCACCCTATGCGAAGAGCTCCGCGAACCCGAGCAACCTATCATGAATGTGGGCCCTTGCACATGTAAGTCTTGTGTAAGCGTAGGCAAGACATCATGATATACATGCCTTTGGCATGCTAGGTGGGGGCAGGCGCACCAAGCCTCCCGCAAATACGGTGCTTTAGCTCCTACTACTGGCACCAAAAATTCCAAAAGCATTCTTGGGGCATTCTCACGCTGTTTGATGTTCATTATACACAAATAAATAGTGCAACCACATGATTTCAACATTCCAGATCCAATAGTGCAGTCAGCATTCCCAACGGAGTATTCTATGAGAAAATGAGGGTTTCACTTCTTTCTGGCTAATTTTAGCTAAAAGAATTAAGGGGGTTAAAACACACCCAGAGGCCCCCGCAAACTGACAAAAGGTCATTTAAGGCTATTTTTGATGTTTTTGAGTTGACCACACCATCAGGTTTCCATTTTGAGCATGTTTAGCTTTGTTTTTACAGAAAAGCACTTTTTAGCTTTCGGTTGAACTTACTTTGCAGATTTCAACTTAAACTTATAGAGGGACCCTCTAACCTCAGACCAACTACGCTCCTAGCCTAATTTGGTCATTCAAGAACTAATAGAACTGTTAGAATTCCATTCTGAGGCCGTTTACTAGAACTTTACCAGAGAAATCATCTTTTACCATTATGACTTCCCACTAATTCTAAAATCCCCATAACCTAAACCAATTCAACTAAGAACCATCCCGACAGTCCCAACAAGTCATAAATGGTCCAAAATTACTATACATAAACTAAAATCAATAGAACAATTATAGAAATATATAAATAACCTGGAGGGTCATTACACTAATCCATCATAAGAATAATATCAAAATATACCATGTAAAGTTCAACAAATTCACAAAGCAAGACTTTATGCGATATGGACACAAGATAACCCCCATAGACTCTTGAAGCAACAATAGACTTACCTGTCAGGGTAGACACCAAGAAATGTTCACACAACAATTCAGGACACATATTAAGCCTATTAACAATACATGGGGTAGTGAAAGATATATTGGCACTCAAATCCAACAAAGCATAGGCATTACATCATAAACATTTAACATATTGGTTACAACATCAGGTGCCTTATCTACCCCTTACCTCCCTTGAAGAGCGTAGAACAAATAATGATGTGGAGCACCTCCTTGTTAAACACCTTATGCCCTTTGATCTCCATGAGCACCATGTCCTTGAACGACCATCTCTACCTTTGTTTTTAGCATGTGGATAATCACTAATCTTATAGCCCACCTTGAAATACCCATAGCAAGCACTACTGTCTCTAAAGCAATTACCACCATGATTTTTCCTACACTTTAAACACATAGGAGAGGTTGGTCCACTATTTCCACCTTGAGCTTTAGGGTTAGATACCCTATCATTCAAGAACCTTTGATTAAGAGCATTTGTTAACCCTTGGCTCTGAAATTTATGGCCATATTGAAAATGATCACCTCCACCACCCCTAAAAGCTTAGAATCAACCATCATAATGATCCTTCTTGGACTCCCCACTCTTTCTCTTTCTAAGCTTTTCTCCCTCAAGTTGTTAGGCATATATCATGAGTAGAGATAAGTCCATTTCCTTAATAAGAACAGCAGCGTGACATTCTTTATTAACCAAATCAAATATTTCTAACACAAATTTGTTCATTTTTGATGTAAGGACCCTCATGTTAGGAGCATAGAAAGTGCAAAAATTTTGGGCTGGAAATGCTCAGGGCTGAATTCATGAAGCCAAATTCACAGCCTGTAGTTTAAACCATGAGCCATAGACCAGGCTCATGGATGAGAGCCTCAGAAGTGTTGAAATTCTTCTAAGTACAAAGTGATCAATGAAGATCATCTACAACCCATGGAAGGAAACACGAATCATAGATCGAGTCGTAGGTATGAGTTTCATACATGAAGAAAATTTGGAGTTTTTGGAAAGTAACCCATAATCAACTAGACGTCTTATAGTCCCTTACATAGTACAAGGTTAACCTTCATAAAAAAGGTCCAGAAAAGTGGAAATTTTACCAAGTATGGAAGGACTCCATAAGGCTATCCACGATTCATGGATTGAAGAATGGCCTGTGATAGGTGTTTTGTGGTAGGTGGTTGCTAACTAGCTAATGAAGATTGGAAAAGGAGAATAGGATAATAAGAACCATGGTTCATAATTCAATCTACGACTCATAATCAGGGTTTCGTAGTTCTATTCTGGCAGTTTCAATAAAGGGCATTTTTGTCTTTTTCTTCAATTCTAAATCTAAACTATGTCATTTTTATGAGTCTTTTGGCCCTTAATCAGAACTTAAATCCCTATATTCCTAATCCTTTTGCATTCTTACACTTTCTCAAATTACATAAGGAAAATATCCTCTCCAAGAATAAGGCAAGAAAGGCTAGGGTCTCAAGGATCTCCTCCATAATAGC
The DNA here is from genome assembly GCA_000787875.1 of Solanum virginianum. Classification (NCBI taxonomy): domain Eukaryota; kingdom Viridiplantae; phylum Streptophyta; class Magnoliopsida; order Solanales; family Solanaceae; genus Solanum; species Solanum virginianum. Next base: position 34,262 of record DF359836.1, read on the forward strand.
AAGTTCCTTCTTCATTGGCTTCATCTTAGGTATATGAATTGATTTTTGGCCTCCTTTCATCCACAAAGTCCTTCATTAAATTTTTTTACCTTTTTTTTAAGTTCATTGAAATTAATGAAATGACCCCAAAAAGTACCCAAAAATGTGCCTTGAAAATGCCCCAAATTTTAAATTCTATATATCTTAAAATCCATGTGCGATATCAAAAATTTAACTTCATATTCTAGTTCAGAATGTCAAAATTAGGGGGGAAACGTTCTAACCCAGATTTTTAACCAACCAAATCAATTTATGAAATTTCAAGAAGGGCTGAAAATAGTAAGGTTTTCGTGTCGCTTCCATGACGCGCCTATGTCTTATTTTATGACTTTTCTTTTAGTTCGGTCCAAGACTTTTAAGTCTTGGGCCTAAGTGTTCCCAAGTGTATTTTTACCTATACTTAGCCATATTTCACCCTCATATCATCCTAAAACATTCCCCAATACTTACTCAAAAACTTAGCCATATTTCTCACTCCTAAATTCAAGTCTTAAAACCCTCATCCAGAACTAAGGATTTCCTTCAAGCTTCAAGTCTCCATTCTTAATCTTCATCAAGAGCTTCTTCAAAGCAAAAGTATGTGGGTTTCAACCATTGAGTCCTTCTACCCATGGAGCCCTAATCTCATTTCTACACAATTTGCATGATTTACAGTTGATTTTATAATTGGGTTTACTAGTATGAACATGTCTATGAACTGTGTTAAAACTATGTAAAGTTGTGACTGTTTTGCTATGTTTTGAGTTATAAATCTTGGATCTATTGTAAGATTTGATGAGGGGATTTGATGTATGTTTCTTGGGAATGTTGTAAGGTGTTAATTGATAATTTTACAATAGATTTTCTTACATGATTTCATCTCTATATTTTATGATTTTATACTAGCATTAGGGTGATAGAGTGAGACCACCATCAACCAACCAAGGGGTTTGTACTTTGGAAATCTAACTTTGTCTCTTCTACACATATGATATCCTAAATGAGTATGAGTTACATAAGCATATTTTATTTGAGCATTGGTCATTCATGTCATATTGTTATATGATGTCTATTGCCTATTGTTATGCATTTTGACTATGATGTCTATCTCTTGTTGTGTTGCATTCTACATAGTTAGAATATTCAAACGTAATAATGCATACTCTTGCCTACACGATATCACCATGTAGGAACAGGTGCCCGAGTTAATCATCCTCCTCCATATGGCTAGTTCGGTACTACTTAAGCTATTTGGTAAGTCCTCCATTCCGGGGACACTTATCTATGTCTTCTCTTATTATGTTTTGAGACACTCTTCTTTATGTTCCATTTTGACTATGAGGGTGAGCCCAGTTGCTTTATCTTGACCGCCACTCTTATCTATGCAGTAGAGTATTTATTGGATATGCTATGTATCTATGATATGAGCTTGACTCTTTGTCTCTTGATTATGATGTTATGCAAGCTTTCCCTTATCCCCTTTTCCCCTATTCTTCTTTATGTCTTTTATATGCTACCGTGACTAATTATGTGAAATGATAAGTCAAGAGGCTTGTTTGGGGTCCCTTTGGGTTCCCCATTGCCGTGTCACGTCTAGGCCCTAGGTTTGGGTTCATCCTAAACATTTAGCCATATTTTTACTCCTAAATTCAAGTCTTAAAACCCTCATTCAGAACTAAGGATTTCCTTTAAGCTTCAAGTCTCCATTTTCAATCTTCATCAAGAGCTTCTTCAAAGGTATGTGGGTTTCATCCATTGGGTCCTTCCACCCATGGGTATTTTATGGTTTTATATTAGCATTACACACCCACCAACTGTTTGATAAATTGTTCGGTTGTAGTTTCTTGAGGAATTAAATGTCCAAAACATGAGGTATGATATGATTGATGTTAGATGATGAAGGAATCTTATGTATATGATATAATCTATATAAAGCGTTGCATTAGACCATGTTTGATTCAGGGGGACTAAGAGCCCGGTAACCTTGTCGGGGGGTTTGTACCTTGATAACCGAGGTGGAGGTTTGTACTCATCAACCATGTGAGGGGTTTGTACCACACCACTAGGGTGATAGGGTGAGACTATTATCAACCAACCAAGGGGTTTGTCCTTTGGAAATCTAGCTTGGTCTCTTCTTCACGTATGATAACTCAAACATTTAGCCATATTTTTCACTCCTAAATTCAAGTCTCAAAACCCTCATCCAAAACTAAGGATTTCCTTCAAGCTTTATGTCTCTATTTTCAATCTTCATCAAAAGTTTCTTCAAAGCTAAGGTATGTGGGTTTCAGCCATTGGGTCCTTCCACGTATGGTGCCCTAATCTCCTTTCTACTCAATTACATGATTTAAAGTTGATTTTACAATTGGGTTTACTAGTATGAACATGTCTATGAACTATGTTAAAGCTATGTACAATTGTGACTGTTTTGCTATGCTTTGAACTATAAATCTTAGATCTATTATAAAATTTGATGAGGGGATTTGTATGTTGCTTGAGGTTTTTGTAAGGTGTTGATTAATGATTTTACAATGGATTTTCTTGCATAATTTCATCTCTATATTTTATGATTTTATACTAGCATTACACACCTGCTAAGTGTTTGATAAAATATTGGGATGTGGTTTCTTAAGGAGTTGAAGGTCCAAAGCATGAGATTATGATTTTATACTAGCATTACACACCTGCCAAGTGTTTGATAAAGTGTCCAGTTATAGTTTCTTGAGGAATTGAATGTCCAAAACATAAGGTATGATATGATTGATGTTATGATAATGAAGGAAGTTTATGTATATGATATAATCTATATAAAGTGTTACATTAGACCATGTTCAATCCAGGAGGACTAAAAGCCCGAATAACCTTGTTGGGGTTTTGTACCTTGATAATCGAGGTGGGGGTTTATACTTATCAACCATGTAAGGGTTTGTACTTCGCCACCAAAATGATAAGGTGAAATTATAATCAACCATTTGAGGGGTTTATGCCATACTACCAGGGTAATGGAGTGAGACCATCATCAACCAACCAAGGGGTTTGTCCTTTGGAAATCTAGCTTGTTCTCTTCTACATATATGATATCCTAAATGAGTATAAGTTACTTAAGCATGTTTTACTTGAGCATTGGTCATTTATGCCGTATTCTTATATGATGTCTATTGCCTATTGTTTATCTTTTGTTGCAGTGCATCCTACATACTTAGTACATTCAAATATACTAACACATACTCTTGCCTACATGATATCACCTTGTACGAACCAGTGCCCAAGTTGATCATCCTCCTCCATGTGGCTAGTTTGGTACTACTCAAACTAGTTGGTGAGTCCTTCATTATGGGGACGCTTATCTATGTCTTCTCATATTGTGTATTGACAAACTCTTCTTTATGTTCTATTTTGTCTATGAGGGTGAGCCTGGTTGCTTTGTCTTGGTGCCCACTCTTATCTATGTAGTAGAGGTATTTGTTAGACATGCTATGTATCTATGATATGAGCTTGACTCATTTGTTAGACATGTTATGCAAGCTTTCCCCATAGTCCCGTAGCCCCTATTCTTAATCTTTATGTCTTTTATATGCTTCCCGGACCAATGATGTGAAATGATAAGTCAAGAGGCTTGTTTGGGGTCCCTTCGGGTTCCCTATTCGCCGTGTCACGTCTAGGCCCTATACTTGGGTCACGATAATTAACATGCATGCAATGATGTTTTTATGATGCTTTATGTAATATTATGCCTTTTTAAGGACCAGGACCTTGGAAGGCCTTGATGATGGTTCAAATCAAGTTTTTAGAAGTTTGTGACCAAAGTGGCCCTCTAGGGACTCTCCCACGAGCCTTGGAGAGGTCCACGAGCTATGAGGGCATCCATGGGATGACCCTTGGCTTTGTTAATTGTTCTATGTGGCTCAAGAAGGGATTTAAGGCTTAGTGGCCCTCCATGGCAACTCCCACGAGCTGGGGTCCTCACCACTGATCCTGAAAGGGGCTCGTGGTAGGTGCCCCAGCCTTCAAGCCCAAATTTTGGCTAAAAAAACCATCAATGGACCCTTGTATGGGTCATACATCCCACCACGAGCCGTGGTGTGGTATCTCATGAAGTGCTCTCCCCAAAATATTATTCTAAGATTAAAATTACCATCTCAAAACTTGGGTCATTTATACGGATTGTTGTACAATCAATGAACCTTTGTACAGACCATGAAGCCTTCAGTGGAAACATCCTTTGTCTAAGTTTTTCTAATTATCTGAGAAGGCATGTTTCACGAGTACTTTGTACGGTCAGTGCACTTTTGTACGAACTGTGTGGTGCTTTTGTACGAACCCGTGTACACTTTTTGAAGTTTGCTTTATTAATGGTCTATTTGTAATTTTAATTTATTCTGAAGGTCTTTTAGGACTTTTGAACCTATCCTATGCCCCTAAATCAGATTATACTCACCCTTTTACACTCATTCACTCTCAACTCACTCAAACTCTAGAATTTAATTCCTAAGTTCTCTCTTCAAGTCTTGTATTAGGGGATTCAAGTTAGGATTTCAAGAGGGCTTTCAATTCAATAAATTTCATCCTAATTCTTCTAGTTATCTAAATTATGTGGGATTGATTTATGATCCCTTTCAATCATGAAGACTCCTAACACTTCTTACTTCTTAATTTATGAATTTCAAGCTTACTTTGAATATAGGTCTTTTAAATTAGTGTTGATTTGATTAAATTGAGTTTTGGGATATACCTAATTGATGTTTCAAATATGATTTAAGCCCTATTATGTTGGATTACATTGATATTATAAAGGTTTAAATATGCATGTCCCTTTAAATGTTGAAACTATGCATGGATAATTACAAGTATGCTTTAAGTGATGATTTCTTCATGGATTTACTATGATTTCATTATATTATGATGATTTAACTATGAATTCCTAGTACCAAAGCTATTAACTAATTCCTTATGACATATGCCTACATGAATATTGATTTTCATGAGATTTATGATGTGGCTCAGCATCTATGCTATTCATTCATTTCTCATGGTATATGCATGGATGAACATTGATTTTCATGAGAATTATGATATGGGTCAAGACCCAATTATGATTATGAGTATGTTTTCAAGACAAGAGTATGGTTATGACATGATATGTGATCAATTATGTCTATGATTTGGCTCAAGAGCCCCCATGGGTGTTATGCACCACTATGTACAAGTATTAAGGAGTTATTCCTATGCATGAAAGTATGATATAAAATACGATTTGACTTTTTAGCCCAAGTATGCATTATTATGAAGTATGTTTGGCTTTTAAGTCTAAGTATGCATGAAAATGATTTGAAAGACATACTTCTTTTTCAAGAACGTATATGTATATGTATTCTCATGGGTTGTTGACTTAGTACCGAATGGTATTGGAGATGGGGACTCAACCCATGGGGTCCTTATATAAAGTCTCCTTTCTCATAACTATATGCAGAACATAGGTTCATGTTTATGCCTCCTTTTAGGGATGATTATGAGAAGGATCTACCTTTTGAAACTTGATAACCCTTTATCCGGTGTAGGCAGACAACAGAGTTCCAAGTTATAGCTCACTTGATCTTATGTTAGTTGAGGTCACAACCCCACTATGTATAAAGTATTATGGTCTTAATGCATCATGAATTTCATAGCATATCGATATAATATTTATTCTTATATACACTTATTTCTATATATGCGCCCTTGACTTCTAAAATTGATTGTAGGTTTATATGTTTATAAGCATTTTGCATGCTCGCATACTTAGTACATTCCAATGTACTAATACATACTTTTGCCTACATGATCTAACCACGTAGGAACTAAAGACTATCTTCATCCACCTCTTGATAGTTAGATAGGAATGTGAGACTTGCTAGTGTTGAGTCCTTTACTCCAAGGACAAGACACACCTTTTATCTACCTATTATGCTATTTCCACTTATGTATTTACTTTAAGGGTGAGCCCCCGACATGTTTTGGCCTCCGTCCTATTCTATGAACTGAAAACATTATTAGGCATCATGTAAACTCTAAGTAAGGGCTTGTTATGTGTTATGCTATTTGCTAATGGAGACTATAATTATGTCTATCTCATGTTGTTGATGTTATGATGATATGTTCATAATGAGAAGTGGAAAGTCCTAAGTCCCTTGTATCCCTATAGCATGAGTCATACTTACTCCCCCTAGTTCTTATGTATTATATGCTATAAGAATCAATGCAAATCCATATCCCCATGACATAACCATAGCATTAGTCATACTTATGCACTTCTTAGAACTATGTGCTTATTATCTAATTATACGCTTTCGAACTGATGATATGTATATGGATGCTATGAGGCTTTTTGGGGACTCTTGGGTTCTCATTCACCATGTCACTCTTAGGCCCTTGGCCTGGGTTGTGGCACCTTAATGTTACCATGTAATGTTTACTAAGTGTTTTTATGTGTTTTAAGTTGATAGTGATGACCCCAATGATGTGGGTTTTGAATGAGGAAGAATGGGCTATAAATTCATGTTTTAAATAAGCATATTACTTTCATGATCATGCATGATTCTTATGACTTATGAGTTTTTTTCCCAACTAATAATTTGGCCCACTAAGTTTGAAGCCAATCCTTGCATGTTATATGATGATAAGTAGGGCACAAAATAAAGGTTTTAATTTGATATATTTTCAAAGATATAAGCATGATAATAAAACCCTAAATGATGTTTATGATGGTCTGCAAGATGAAATGACAGTTCTCACTTGGTGGTTCCTTAAGTTTTGAGCTACTCTTGAGACTACTACTTATGATTCTAAGTGTCATTATTTAAGTAAGTTTATGTCCAAAAGAATTTTGTGGGATGACTTAACACCGAATGAGGCAATGAGGTAGGGTTCGATAAGGGAACCCTAGAAGAAATCCTTTACCCCCATTAACTATGTGACACCATAAGAAACCTTGTAGGCCAGGCTAGTGGATTCACGTAGAGCAATTATGTGATACACACTATGCGATGGAGTTCCACCTGGAAAGTGGACTCCCTGTGCCATTGTAGGGGGTTATATTAGATTCCATGTAGTTGCTCATGTGGTCTTATATGCCAGTCATAGTCTATTCCTACAATGTCTATAATTAATATCTTTGTTTCATCATATGTATTCCAAATGTTGTGTTGTTTATGTCATAATAATCAGTATTACTTGTGCATACATAAGCTTATGTTAATGTTGTCCTTACAATTACATGCACTAAAGTTTTTAACTTATGAATGATGGCATTACAATCTCATACTTGTATTGTATCTCACATACTTAGTACATTACAAAAGTCTTAACACTTATTTTCCTACATGATGTCACCATGTAGGGACTTGCACTCCTCCTCCCCCAGCTTATGGCTGGTTCTTCAATTCTCCAAGACTAGTATTGTTATGATGAGCCCTTAGTTTGGGACTCAACCTATTTTCCTTTCTTGCTATGTATTTTTGGATATGATGTGTATTTTGGTTTTAAACTAGAGGCTTTTACTTTCTATGTTCAAATTTGGAACCTTTTCTATTTGAGGGAAACCGACCATTTATCGATTCTCATTTATTCATGCTCTAGATGGCATGATTATGGACACTATGTATGTTTTTGAGATGTTTTTTAATCAAACTATATCCCCTAGTCCTTATCCTATTTATTTCCTCAAAAATGAATAAATTTATGCCTATGAATGTTGGATATGCTAAGATGGCTTGGATGAGGTGTTTACAGGTGTCTCATTCACCATGTTAAGACTAAGCCTCAGGCTTGGGTCATGGGAAACTTGGGATCAGAGCATGAGGTTTTATACTATTTCTCAGATGTCCAAACATACTGCGTCAAGTAGAGTCTTGTTCAAGGTTGTGAAGTGCACCACAACCATGCATGAGAGACTATGAGACATTTGGGAAAGTCTTCCCTTTTTCATTATTCATGTCATGCCTTTAGAGTTGTCTAAGGAATCACTTAGCACTGATGACATTCTCTTTGTTATTTTTAGATCTTGCAAAGAAGAGCTCCACAACCAAACATACCCAAGCAACATGTCCCTCCATTGCAACAAGTTGACAGTGTATCTCACGCGGAGTTTAGAGCCGCATTCACCATGTTACCTTAAGGTTTGGCTAACCAAGCTAGTAGGGAGATTTCCATTCCTCTCCAATTTCCTACTCCAGCTACATGGTTTAGAGATTTCATGAGGATGAGTCCTCTGAAGTTCCACAATTCTAGGGAGAAAGAGGACCTTGTCGACTTCATTAATGAGGCTTATCGAATTGTTACGGTAATGGGACTTCCCTTGGAAGAGAAGATTGAGTTTGTCGCCTCTAATTACAAAGGGTGGTATATATATGGTACAAACAATGGGTGTAGGAAAGGGGTTAAGGAGTGGGTCCAATTGAATGTGAGGAGTTCAAGGGTGCTTTCTTGGACCAATTCTTCCCACTAAAGTTGAGGGAGGTTAAGGTACAAGATTTCATCAACCTTAGGCAAGGGAACATGTGTGTGAGAGAGTATTCTCTCAAGTTCACCAAACTCTCCAAATATTCCCCTTTCATGGTATCAAATCCAAGAGTGCGAATGAGCAAGTTCATATCTGATATATCGAACTTGGTGTCAAAGGAGTGCAAGACAGCCATGTTCGTGAAAAAAATAGACATCTTTCAGTTGATGACGTACATCAAACAAATTAAGAAGGAAAAGTTAAGAGAAAGAGAGAGATAGAGAGTCTAAGGGGACTTAGGTTGATGGTGGGGGATATTCTCACCAAAGGATTGGAGGCAACAACAAGCTCCAAGGCGGCCAAAGCAAGGTACCAAGGGTATACCAACACTCCTTCTCTTTATCCACCAAAGATAATAGGGTAGCTCAAAAGATGCAAACTCTAAATTTCCCCAAGTGTGGAAGGCCCCTTAAGGGGGAGTGCTTGGTCGATTCAGACATATGCTTTAAGTGTAGGATACCTAGGCACCATGCAAAAGATTATAGAAGTGGGGTTGCAAAAGCCCTAAGGCCAAGGAGGGCAAGCTTAAGGTGCCTTAAGGACCAAACAATTCTATGCTCTTCATCGCCAACAAGAAGTTGAAGAGGCCTAGCATATTGTTATCGGTATATTGAAAGTTTATAATTTTGATGCATATGCATTGCTAGATCCAAGGGAAAACTTGTCATTTTATAACTCCTTTCCTTGCAAATAGATTCCATATGTGTCCCAAAATCCTTAATGAGCCTTATGCAGTATGCACCTCCATAGGAGAGTCCATTATTGTACGAAGAGTTTATAGAGATTGTCTTGTTTCCATCTTGCATGAAGTTGTCCCTTGTGACTTAGTAAAACTCTCTATGGTTAACTTTGATGTTATACTTGGGATGGATTGATTGCATGCTTCTTATGCCTCCATATTTTGTCAGACTCGTAGAGTCAAGTTTTGATTCCCTAATGAGTCCATTCTTGAGTGCGAGGGTAGAAATTCTTCATGTAGAGGTCAGTTTGTCTCCTTCTTAAAGGCATAAAAAATGATCTCAAAAGGATAAGGCTCAAAGATGTCACTTCCAAAGTCCCTCTTCTTGAGTCGATTGCTATTCTCAATAAATTCCCTGATGTATTTTTGGATGAGTTACTGGGTGTTCCTCTTGAAACAAAAAATATATTTTGGCATAGACCTCTTATCCGACACTTAACTTATCTCAATTCCCCCTTATAGAATGGCTTCCATGGAGTTGAAGTATTGAAAGGAAAAATTGAAAGATTTGTTGTAAAAGGGTTTCATTAGACATAGTAGGTATCCATGAGGTGCTCTGGTTTTGTTTGTAAGAAAGAAGTACCGATCACTCCGCATGTGTGTAGACTACCAACAACTCAACCAGGTCACTATTAAGAACAAATATCCACTCTCAGTAATAGATGACTTGTTTGACTATTTACAAGGGGCTAACATTTCTCTAAGTTTGACTTGAGTTCTGGGTATCACCAACTAAGGGTGAGGGAGAGTGACATTCTAGACTATGTACGGTCACTTCAAATTTGTGGTAATGTCTTTTGGTCTAACTAGTGCACTGGCTATCTTCATGGACCTTATGAATAGGGTGTTCAAGCCCTACCTCGACATTATTATAGTGGTATTCATCGATGATATCCTAATCTACTTTCAGAGTAAGGAAGAACATATAGATCACTTGACGATGGTATTATAAACTTTGGAGCAAAGGCATGTTGCAAAATTTGACAAGTATGAATTTTGGCTATGTGAGGCTACCTTTCTTGGGCATGTAATGTCGTGTGATAGTATCAAGGTTGGTCCTAAAAAGATAAAAGTGGTGAGGAATTAGCCAAGGCCACTGACTCTTATGAACATTAGGACTTTCTTAGGTCTAGTCGTGTACTACAGAAGGATTATGGAAAGTTTCTCCTCCATTTAGTCCTTATTGACTAAGTTGATGCAAAAGAAGGCAAAGTTGTGTGGATGGACGAGTGCGAGCAGAGCTTCCAAACCTTGAAGGATCAATTAACTTCAGCTCCAATCTTGACCTTGT
>DF359836.1:44913-67457 GCA_000787875.1 Solanum virginianum
AATCTTGACCTTGTTGACCGGAAATGATGGGTTTGTTGTGTATTGTGATGCCTTAGAATTGGGTTAGGGTGTATTGGTGCAACATGATAAGGTCATTGCCTAGACCTCAAGGCAATTGAAGGTGCATGAGAAGAACTACCCAACTCAAGATCTTGAACTTGCGGCCATGGTGTTTGCTTGGAAGATTTGGCATTAATATTTGTACGAGGTTCAGGTAAATGTCTTTACCAATCATAAGACCCTTCAACATGTGTTCACCCAAAGAGATTGTCACGACCCAAGCCTAAGGCCTAGACGTGATCGGCGAATGGGGAACCCAAAAGAAACCCAAATAAGCTCATAGCATATCATTACACATCTTTGGTGGCGGAAGCAATTAAAATGAAAATGAGAGATAAGAATAAATAAGGGAATTGGGACTAAAGGGAACATCCTTCATGTCATAAACAACAAGAGTCAAGAGAGAGTTAAAGCTCATAGCATAAATATATATCTTGTCTAACAACACCTTTGAACCTTAGATACCTAATGGGGACCAAGATAAGCAACTAGACTCACCCTCATAATAATGACATTAGATAATCCAAATATACAAGACATAATATAAACATAAGCTTGAGAGAAGATAGATATTGTCCCTGGACTTGAGGACTCAAAATGCAACAAGAGATAGATGACATATTCAAAATGCATAAGCATAGGCAACGAGCAACATATAGCAATATGACATGCATGGGAGATGCTTATAGAAAATCATGCATATATGAAACATAATACAAGTGTAGGGAGTGATCACTATTAGTGCAATCCAAGGCCATCACCCGCTTGGAGAGGTGCATGAGGTACGAACCCCTTCATGAGGTTGTTGAGGTACAAACCCCTCAACGGGTTGATAGGTACGAACCCCCAACATGGTTGATGAAGTACAAACCCCCCAACAAGGTTGATGGGTACAAACCCTAACATGGTTGGTGGATAGTTGCACCCTAAGACCCATGGTACCAGAGTACAAACCCTTGATAGGTTATCAAGGTACAAACCCTTTGATAGGTTAGTGGATAGTCGCACCCTACCACCCGTGGTGCCGGAGTACAAATACCCCGGTAGGTTATCAAGGTACAAACCCCTTGACATGGTGACCCGGTGCGTAACCCCTGAGTAGGGCATAGTCACAAACCAACACTATGTAAAATGCTATCATTTATACATTCATCCCTCTCATCGTCATCTAGTCATTGTATCCCTACATACATTTCATCATCATTCTATAATCATTCTATTCTCGCTTCATCATCGTATAACCATCATAAACATACATGCATTTCATAATCATTCTATTCTCGCTTCGTCATCGTATAACTATCATAGACATACATGCATTTCATCATTATTTCATCAACATATAGTCATTCAACTCGTAAGACAAATATTATGCCCTCAACTCCTAAATAATCAATAACCGGACATTTTATCAAACACTTATAGGGTGTGTAATGCTAGTGTAAAATCATATAATTCAAGAGTTAAATCATGCTAGAAAATTCAATGTAAAACCTTCAATAGATACTTGGTAACAACCTCAAGCAATATACATCAAAATCCTTCATCCAACCTTACAATAAAGCTTAGATTCATAGCCCAAAACATGGTAAAACAGTCATAATTTCATAAATCCCAATATAGTGTGCAATGATTTTCATAATAGATAAGACCTATGAATAAATCAGCTTTAAATCATGTAAATTTTGAGTAAAAGGAGGCTTAGGCATCATGTGGAAAGGAACCCATGAAAGAAATCCACATACCTTAGCTTTGGAGATGAACTTGATGAAGATTGGAGATGGAGACTTGAAGCTTGAGAGGAAATCCTTAGATCCGGAGAGGGTTTTGGCACTTGAATCTTGAGAGAAATATAAGCCTAAGTGTTTGAGTGAGTAATGGGGAATGTTTTGAATGATATGAGGGTGAAAAAAGGCTACGTATAGGTATTTTCACGTGTGGGAAGGCTTAGGCCCAAGACTTAAACATCTTGGACCGAACTTGAAAAACTGAATAGAAAATATACAGAGGCACGTCGAGCCACAAACATGCACTCACTGTTTTTGTCAAACTTTGAAATTTCAAAATTTGCTACAGTTACTCTAAAATAGGGGTTAAACTTTTTCCTCCCTAAATTTGACCCCCTGAACAAAAATATGAAGTTGTATTTTTGATATCACATGAATTTTGAGATATATGGAAATTATAATTCCAGGAACTTTCGAGGCACATTTCGGGCGCTTTTGGGGTCATTTCAATATCTCCCCCTTGGGAACATTCATCCCCGAATATCAACGAAACTTATATGAGAAAAGTAATCATCAACAAATCATCCCCAACAAGAATGCAACAACACACTTAAAACACCATCTTCAAATTATCGACATAGGTGTAAAATCAACATGAACTCTTTCAATATAAAAATGAATGCATGAAAATGACCTAGGGGCTGAATCATAAGACTTGGAATCATAAAAGAACTTGATGTGTTATCATAAGATTGAATAGAATGAGAGAGGTACGGATATTGCTCCTTCATGCCCATTTCGGCTCCCTGAGAGATACTATCGACTTGATGATCCTCCCAATGGGCCTTGACAAACACTACACCCTCACAAATCAACCCTTACTCATATCCACCCAACTTCTCCATCAGACCTCTTCATAGGCCAACTCATCCCCCACAACATACACCAATCTCAAGAGTCCAATAACACTTAAATCACCAACACCCCTCCTCAATCCTAGAAACATGAAGAACAGGATGAACCATATCCGTATCCAAAGGCATTTCCTATTCGTATGCAACCTCACTAAACTAACCTTTCTTAACACCCTATGAAGACTCACAAACCATGAATTCAATTCCCTTTTTACCGGGGCAAACCACACCTTTCGTGAGTGAAACCTTCAATTAGCCCCAACCACTAACTTTGAATTCAAGCTCTCTTCTTCTCACTTTGACATAGGACTTTTGACGACTTTGGGTTGTCTCCAACATTTCCTTAATCAACCTTACCTTCTCCATAGAATCCATAACCAGATTCGAACCTAACAAAGCCATCTCTCCCACTTCAAACCACCCAACCGGTGATCTACAACGCCTACCATAGAGAGCTTCAAAAGGAGCCTTACCGATACTAGAATGATGGCTATTGTTATAGGCAAACTCAATCAATGGAAGATAATCATCCCAACTACCCATGATCTCCAAAATACAAGCCCGAAGCATATGCTCAAGTAATCTCATCAACTCATGAATGTACAATTTAGCATACTCTTCGGCATCATAAGTAATCTTAACCGGTATAAAGTGAGCCAATTTCGTCTTCCTATCAACCACACCCCAAATAGAATCAAAACCCTTTCTAGTCTTGGGTAATCCAACCACAAAATCCGTGTTAATCTTATCCTACTTCTAAGTAGGGATCTCTATGTCTTGGGTTAGGCCACCCGACCTTTGATGCTAAGCTTTAACTTGTTGACAACTATGACAACCGAGAACAAATTTGGCAATGGCCTTCTTCATGCCTCCCTACCAATACACATCTCTCAATCTCTATATACTTAGTAGAATTGGGATGAATAAAATAAGAAGAATTATGGCTTCATCAAGGATCTTTTCCACTAAGCCATCAACACAAGGTACACACAACCTACCTTTGTACCTAAGGGCACCATCTCCCCCTTGGGATAAAACCTCCACCTTGCCCTCTTTCACCAAGGCCTTCAACTCTAACAAGGAGGGATCAAGATCTTGCCTTGCTCTTACCACATCAATCAATGAAGATTTAGAACCATCAACAACAATAACACCACCATCACCAACCTCTTCCAACCTAACCCCCAACCTAGCCAACTGACGCACCTCCCTAACTCCCTCTTTATCACCACCATCAACATGATCTAGGCTAACCATAAACACCCTACTCAAAGCATCCGCCCCGACATTAGTCTCACTGGGATGATAATGCGCACCCATATCATAATCCTTAAGAAGTTCTAATCACCTCCTTTGCCTCAAGATAAGATCCTTCTGGGTGAACACATATTAGAAACTATAGTAAATAGTGACCACACCAACATGCACCCTATACAACCAATGACGTCAAATTTTCAAAACAAATGTCCCGAAAGCCAACTCAAGGTCATAGAAAAGATAATCCTTCTCATGCATCTCCAATTATCTAAAAACATAGACTTGTACATAACCATCTTGCATCAATACACAACCCAAACCAATCTGAGCAACATCACACTACATAACAAACCCTTTCCACCCCTTCCGGTGAGGATACGATAAGAGTGAAGATAACTTATACTTCCTTTGGGTCAACTTGGTCATGGGAGAAGCAATAGAAGAAGACCCATTCACAAACCTCCGGTGGTAACTCGCTAACCCCAAGAAACTCCTAATATCCAAGAGAGTCAAAGGTCTAGGCTAATTTCTAACTACATACGTATCCTTAGGATCAATCTAAATACCATCCTCTGACACCATATGACCTAGAGAGGTAACCTCCTCTAACCATATTTCGCACTTCACATACTTATTATACAACTTCTCTTACCCCAAGACTTGCAATACTACCCTCATATGGTTCACAAGCTCTAAATAAATCCATACTTCATCACTAGAGACCACCACAAGCATGACAAGGTAGAGACTAAAGACCCTATTCATGAAACCCATAAACATACTCGGTGCATTAACCAACCAAACAACTCCAACACACTCGAAAGGCTCACTCCTAATCCAAAAAGACACTTAGGTATATCACTTATCCTCATCATCACTTGGGAACAAAACCTGAACCAAAGATCAAGCTTAGAGAAGTGACTAACTCATTGTAGTTGACTAAATAGATTGACTATTCTTAACCATCATGTTACAACCTTACGGGTTCCACAATCAAAGGAGACACAATATGCAAGTAATCAAACCACCTCAAGACCTCCAATCAAACAAACTAAGTTCAACCAAAATCACAAGACAAGACCCTAGGCAATAAGAACAAGGGGAAACCCTTAGAGATCGATTATACCTTACGACAAGAAACAAGCTTACCTCATCGCATCGACTTTACTAGTCCCTACTCAAGGACGGATTTAATAGGGAATTGGATTGTCTCTATGGGCTCTACCATCAAGGAGACACAACACCAACGTAACTAATCCATCCCAAGCATAGCATCATAATCCACCACACTAAATCCAATAAGTCACAAGGTAAAACCTAATGCAATATGAACATGGAATAACACCTATGAACTTTCAAACAACAATAGGCTCACCAATGAGACATACATCCAAGAGAGTTCGGGATATGCACAAAACCCACTTGCAACCAAAAGAATAATGAAAGAAATAGTGGCATAGTGGGCCCATCAATGCAAACATATCAAAGCAAAAAGATGTTTTGACATACCAGTAGCAACATCGGGCACCTCGTCCCTTTCTTGAGTCACTTGATCAACATGACCGCCTTGATCTAAAGGTTGACCACCTTTACACTTCCTTCGAACATATGGACAATCCACTAGTTTGTGACCCACTTTACTAAATTCAAAACAAGCATTGTTCTTCCTCAAGCATTGGCCATCATGGCACTTCCTACACGTAGGGCATTTGAGATAAGTCGTTCCATCATCACCTCCTTTACTCTCATGGTGTTTATGAGTAATCTATCATTTTGTGGCCCTCCTCTCCACAACCATAACAAGAATTGGTACCCCTCAAACATGGGCCATCATGGCCTTTACCGCACCTTGGGCACCTAGCATAAGGCACTATACCACTACCACCTTTACCTTTGCGACTTTGGAACTTTCTTTCACCAGGGGCCCTCTTGGCCTCTTTACCTCATCTCTTAATGATAGAAGTCTCGAGAGCACTCCCTTGTTAATTGAGGTGAGTTGCCAATTTTTTTGCTGCTTTGGCCAACACCCAAAGAGTATTGCGAACCTCCATATTTGCCATCTCTTCATTCAGAGTAGCTTGAGACATATCCTGACATATAATAGTTAGGGATTAGCAATAAGTCCTATGGGGACCTAACTCCATTGCACGAAATAGAGCATGAAGAAGTGAAACATTTTCTATAATGCCTCATAGCCTCATATTCATAGTTGTGGCACACTTCGTAATCATGAATAAGACTCTAATCGACATAGTATGTTGGACGTCGAGGATCTAACAACCTAGTATTTTGATACCACCTTTGTCATGACCCAAGCCTACGGCCTAGATATGACAGGAAAATGGGGAACCCGAGAAAACCCCAAACAAGCCTCATAACATATCATTACACATCCTTGGTAAACAAGGGAATTAGGACTAAAGGGAACATCCTTCATATCATAAGCAACGAGAGTCAAGAGAGAGTCAAAGCTGATAGCATAAATACATAACTTGTCCAACAAGAACTCTAAACCTTAGATACTTAACGGGGGCCAAGACAAGCAACCGAGCTCACCCTCAAAATAGTGACATTCGATAATCCAAACATACAAGACATAGTGTCTAAACATAAGCTTGAGAGAAGATAGATATTGTCGCTGGACTTGAGAACTCACTTAAGCTAACTTGAACAATCTGTCTAGCCACGAAGAGAATCAATAGGAGCTTCGATTCCTACCTGGTCATATCATGTAGGCATAGAGTATGCGTTAGTATATTTGAATGTACTAAGTATGTAGGATGCAATGCAACAAGAGATACGTGACGTATTCAAAATGCATAAGCATAGGCAATAAATAACATATATCAATATGACATGCATGGAAGATGCTTATAGTAAATTATGCTTATATGGAATATAATACAAGCATAGGGAGTGACCACTATTAGTGCAATCCAAGGCCTATCACCCGCTTAGAGAGGTGCATGAGGTACGAACCCCTTCATGAGGTTGTTGAGGTACAAACCCCTCAATGGTTGATGGGTACAAAACCCCAACATGGTTGATGAAGTACAAACCCCCCAACAAGGTTGATGGGTACAAACTCCAAACATGGTTGGTGGATAGTCACACCCTACTACTCGTGGTGCCAGAGTACAAACCTCCTGATAGGTTATCATGGTACAAACCCCTCGATAGGTTAGTGGATAGTCGCACCCGACCACCCATGGTGCCAGAGTATAAACCCCCAATAGGTTATCAAGGTATGAACCCCTTGACACGATTATCCGGCATGTAACACTCGAGTAAGGCATGGTTACAAACCAACACTATATAGAATACTATTATTTATACATTCATCCCTCTCATTATCATCTAATCATCATATCCCTATATATATTTCATCATCATTCTATAATTATTTTATTCTCTCTTCATCATCATATAACCATCATAGACATACATGTATTTCATCATCATTCTATCATCATTTCATCAGCATATAGTCATTCAACTCATAAGACAAGCATTGAGCCCTCAACTCTTCAATAAGCTATAACTGGATATTTTATTAAATACTTAGAGGATGTGTAATGCTAGTGTAAAACCATGAAATTCAAGAGTTAAATCATGCTAGAAAATTCATTGTAAAACCTTAAATAGATACTTCGTAAACACTCAAAAAATATACATCAAAACCCTTCATCAAATCTTGGATCCATAAGCCAAAACATGGTAAAATAGTCATAATTTCATAAATCCCAACACCCTGTGCAGTGATTTTCATAATAGATAAGATACATGAATAAATCAACTTTAAATCATACAAATTTTGAGTAAAAGGAGGCTTGGGCATCATGGAAAAAGGAATCCATAAAACAAACCCACATACATTAGCTTTGGAGATGAACTTGATGAAGATTGGAGATGGAGCATTGAAGCTTGAGAGGAAATCCTTAGATCCGGAGAGGGTTTTGGCACTTGAATCTTGAGAGAAATATAAGCCTAAGTGTTTAAGTGAGTATTGGGGAATGTTTTGAATGATATGAGGGTGAAAGAAAGGCTAAGTGTAGGTATTTTCATGTGTGGGAAGGCTTAGGCCCAAGAACTTGAAAAACCGAATAGAAAATATACAAAGGTGCATCGCGCGACAAATGCAACTCACACTATTTCTGTCAAACTTTGAAAATTTGAAATTTGCTACGATTGCTCTAAAATTGGGGTTAGACCCTTCTCCTCCTAAATTTGACCCCGTGAATAAGAATATGAAGTTGGATTTTTGATATTACGCATAGATTTTGAGATATATAGAAATTACAATTCCAGGCACTTTCAAGGCACATTTCGGGCGCTTTTGGGGTTGTTTCAAAGATCTCAACCTAAGGAAACGAAGGTGGTTAGAGCTTCTCAATGACTATGACATGAGTGTAAAGTACAACCCAAGCAAAAGCATTGTGGTTGCCAATGCTCTTAGTAGAGTTTACATAGGTTGTGTGTCTCACATAGAAAATGATTGAAAAAGGGTATTGGCTAAAGAAGTCTATAGGGTGGCTAGATTAGGGGTAAAGTTGAATGAATCTAGTAGTAGTGGTGTAGTGGTACTACATAGGTTCGAATCTTCCTTGATTAAGGATGTTAAGTCTAAGCAAGACCACGATCCCGCCTTAATTGAATTGAAATCCTTAATGAATGAAGGAAAGATAGAAGTTTTTTCACAAAGGGGAGATGGTGTACTTCGATATCAAAGGAGATTGTGTGTGCCAAGTGATAGTGAGTTGAAAAATTTAATAATGCAAGAAGCTCACAACTCTTCTTATTCTATTCATCTTGGTTCAATAAAATGCATAGAGATTTAAGGGAGGTGTATTGATGGAATGGAATGAAGAGGGACATTGCCAAGTTTTTGTCTGAGTGTACCAATTTCCAACAAGTGAAAGTTGAGCATCAAAGGAGGGGCAGCCCAGCTCAAGATATTAATATTCCTACTTAGAAGTGGGAAGAAGTCAATATTGGCTTCATAGTGGACTTGCGTAAGACCAAGAAGTACTTTGACTCCATTTGGGTGATAATGGATAGGATGACCAAATTAGCTCACTTCTTACCAGTCAAAACAACATTTGGTGCCAAAGACTATGCTCAATTGCATATTCGAGAATTGGTGAGGTTGCAAAGGATTTTATTATCTATCATATCAGATTGTGGTGCCCAATTTACCTCTTATTTTTAGAAATCCTTCTAAAGGGGTCTTGGTACTAAGGTGAAACTGAGTACCACCTTCTATCTCCAAATTGATAGGCAAGTAAAAAGAATAATTCAAACATTGAAAAATATGTTGAGATCTCATATGTTGGAGTTCAAGGGGAGTTGGGATGAGCATTTGCCTTTCATCGTGTTTGCCTACAACAATAGATTTTATAAAAGCATCGAGATGGTACCATTTGATGCATTATATGGTAGATGGTATAGATCATCTATTGGTGAAATGGCCTTGCTAGGGCAAGACCTAGTCATGGACGCAATGGGAAAGATGAAACTCATAAGGGAAAAGTTGAAAATGACTCAAAGTCATCAAATGTCCTACCCTAATGTAAGGAAGAGGAACTTTGAGTTCAACATTTCTGATTGAAACTATTTGAAGGTATCTCCTATGAAAGGAATAATCCAATTTAGCAGAAAAGGGTAATTAAGCCCTAGCTACATTGGGACCTATAAGGTGGTAAGAAGAGTCGACAAGGTGGCATATAAGTTGGAGTTACCTATGGAAATGAATTTGATTCATCGAGTTTTTCATGTGTTAATATTGAGGAAGTTCATAGGTGATGCAAACTCTATAGTCCCCTTAAAAGATATGAAATATTAAAGAGAATTTGAGTGATGAAGAGGCACGGTTGAAATCTTAGGTCCGCAAGTAAATAGGTAAAGCAATAAAGAAGTTACATCCATCAAAGTGTTATGGAGGAATTAACAAGTTGAAGGTGTGACATAAGAAGCGGAGGCAGACATAAGGAAGCATTACCCGTTTTTTTTTCCACTCTACTGAAGCCTAAGGTATTAAGTTATCTTGCCCTAAACCTCTAATTTCTAGCATTTTAGTTTTGCATGATGCATACACTCATTGCCATGTTTATGGACTATTTTGAGACATAATTCCTTCGGACTGATCCTATTTATGAGCCTTGTTTATGACCCATGGTTTGAACCAGAAGCTATAAATGAGGCTCGTATTTTGGCTTGCTCATTTCCAATTCCACTTCTTTTGTATTTTTACTTCTTAACTTGCATGAACTTACAACCCTTCTCTAGCTAGAGGTAGAGATCAAGGTCAGGATCCTAGAAGTGGTCATCAGGGTAGATGGGGTTATCTCTGGGGAGGTAGGTCAGGTTGTAGCACAGATGCTCATGGTGAAGGCTATGAGGACTATTTTTATGTTGCTCAAGCAAGAGGAAAAAGGCCAAGGCATCAGATGGCATTATCATAAGTATGGTTCTTTTATACCAATTGACTTCTTCATTTTTATTTGTCTAGGATCTACCCTTTCATATGTGTCTATATATTTTTCTCCCTAGTTAAGTATGAATCTTGAGCCATTAGCAGCATCATTGCGTGTTTTAACCTCGATAGGTTATTCTTTTGTAGTGGATTAGGTTTGTAGTTCTTGTTTTGTGACTATCTAAGGGCAAAACACTTGAACATGTCTTATTTTGCTTGATATGTTAGACTTGATATGATTCTAGTCATGGACAGATTATCCCCTTACATGTGGTCTGGAATTGCTATGCCAAGATTGTTACCTTAGTCATACTTGTTATTCCTCTGGTTTTGTAGTAGGGTGCTTACAGTTATACATCGACAAGGATTAGATCTTTTATACAAGTTCAACTGTTATTTGCCTTCGAGTTTTGAGATTAGTTGGCCTATGTACAATACGTAGCTAGTAAGGTTTCCCTAATTGATTTAGTTCCTATCGTTTGAGAGTGTATTGATATATTTCCTACTAACTTACCTCCCTTACCCTAGAGCATGATATTAATTTTTCCATAGACTTAGAGGTGAGCACTAAGACCATTTCTATCACACCTTATTGGATGGCATTGTTAGAGCTTAAGGAGCTCAGTGTTCAGCTTGAGGACCTTTTATGAAAAGGGTTCATTTAATTGAGTGTATCATTGTGGGGTGCTCCCATTCTATTTGTTAAGAAGGTGGATGGGACTATACAAAAATGTATTAATTATAGGTATTTGAATAAGGTGATGGTGCAGAATTGTTATGCCATGCCCTATATTTATAACCTTTTTTATCAACTTCAAGGTGCCACAATATATTCTAAGATTGATTTGAGATCTATCTACCATCAGTTGAGGATAACGGTAGCAAACATCTTTAAGATCATATTTAGGACTTGTATGGCCACTATGAGTATTCTTTTAGGTTGACTAATGTCCCTACTACATTCATTAATTTTATAACCCATGTATTCATGTGCTATCTTGACTCCTTCATCATAATGCTAATTAATGATATTCTGGTATATTCGAAGAGTAGAGAGGAGCATGTGTAACATTTGAGGATTAAGCTCTAGACTTTGAGAGATCAATAGCTTTATGCCAAGTTCTCAAAATGTGAGTTTTGGTTAGAGTTTTTGACATTCTTTGTCCATATAATCTCCAATAAGGGTATTATGGTTGATCTAAAGAAGATTGAGGCTATTTGTGGTTGGGCTAGGACATATTTATTATAGAGGTTCTGAGCTTTATCAGATTAGCTAGCTACTACAGATAACTTGTGATGCGTTTCTTTACTATAGCAACATATTTTATCAGGTTGACTCGAATTGATGTTCCTTCTGTGTGGTTTGAGGAGTATGAGATGAGTTGTCAGAGACTCAAGGAGTTTCTTACCATCACTCCTGTTCTAACTCTTCCAGATGAGGGTGAGAAATTTACTATGTTAGATGCATTCTACGATTGTTTGGGGGTGTATATTGATGCAGCGATGTTGAGTCATAGCATATACATCGAGGCAGTTGAGAGTTCACTAGCACAACTTATGGCTTAGAGCAAGATTTAGAGGCACTAACTATATAGGGTCCATTATGAGATTTACATTGACCACTATAGCCTTTAGTATATTCTGAGCTAGAGGAGTCTTAATTTGAGACAGCATCGATAAATTGATCTCCTAGCGAACTATGAACTCTTTATTCTCTATCATCAAAGCAAGGTGAATGTAGTAACAGATGCCTTAAGCCAAAAAGCAAAGAGCATAGGTAGTTTAGCCTACTTACTTGTTATAGAGAAACCTTTGGCTTTGTATATTTTGTCTTTAGCTACATGATGGTCAAGTTGGATATTACAAATTCTAGGTCAGTACTGGTCTTTGTAAGGGTTCAGTCTTCCTCGATTGATTGGAGTCGTGCTCGATAGTTCAAAGATGAGTCATTGGTATCTTTCGGAGATAGGGTATTATAAGGTGGTAGTAGCCAGGCTATTATAGATTCAGATGAGGTTTTCTGGTTTAGTAGTCATCTTTGTGTCTAAGGGTTGGAGGATCTAGCTAGATTTTAGGTGATTCAGGATAGGTTGAGAACAACTCAAAGTAGGCACTAGAGTTATGCTAACCATAAGCACCACCCTTAGTGCTTTGTTGTTGGTGACCAGGTATTCTTGCAAGTATCTCAGTTGAAGGACATGATGAGATTTCAGGGGAGGGGCAAGCTTATCCCCATATATATAGGACCATTTGATATTCCAAGGAGAGTTGGTGATATTGTATATGAGTTGGCTTTACCTTCTCCATTTTCAGCTATCCATCTAATTTTTCATGTCTCAATGCTACACCCATACATTCTAGATGAGTTACATGTGCTCCAGTCTGATTCAGTTAAGCTAGATGAATGTCTAACTTTTCATTAGGAGCCAATTGTCATTATAGCGAAAGAAGTCAAACAGCTTTATTCCCAAGCCATTCTTGTGGTTAAGGTTCGTTGGAGGCATCGTTCTGCTGAGGAGGCTACTTGGGAGACCAAGAAGAAGATGCGAGAAAAGTTTCTTTACTAGTTTCATCCTTCAGGTATTTCTTTATCCTTGCTTTCGCAAATGAATATTCTTTTAGTAGTGGATGTTGTACTGACCTCTAGGTCATTTCTGTGTTAATATTTTCTTTTCATCATTTAGAGCTTTCTCATAGCAACTCCAAGTCATTTATGATTTGCTAGAACTAATAGTTCGATCGCCTAGTCATTCGTTTGGATCCTATACAACTTTCTATTTTTAAGGCTATTAAAACTTGAAAAGTGTACTTTGATAAAAACTATAGGTTAATGGCGTCAGAATGGACCTCTAACATCTCTATTAGCTTTAGAAAGGTTATTTTAACCTAGTAGCATGGCTAGCTTGAGTCTTAAGGCTTTCTGTGCGAGTTTGAATCATTTGGTATTTTAGCCTTTGAAAATTGCCTAAGTTTGACTTTACTCAACTTTCTTGGAAATCATGTGCGAATGAAAATTTTGTCAATGAGGTTGGTTTTAAAATACTCAGTTTGGTCCAAAATGACCTTTCGTTCACTTTCTAAGGCTTTTGATCTAATCCTAAGGCCCTTAGTATAATTGGCTAAAAACGGCACTCGCACGTGAGACCATTTTTTTTAATCAGATGACCTTGTTTAGAAATTTTTGTTGCGTTGAATTTGAAACATCGAATTTAGTGAGATAGCATAGTCCGTTGGAGCATACGGGATTTCAAATAAGTCCTAAGTACCCCGTCAAAAATTTGGACAATGCCAAAACTTGTTGCAGTTGCAGGAGCTTTTGTCTCTTCGCATTAACAGTCCCTTAGGCCATGTTCACAGAGTTCAACCCTTTTGTTCTCTACATTCACAGACCACTGGCCACGTTCATAGAGGTTTGTCACCTTCTTCTCTGTGTTTACAGGTTAGGCTCTACGTTTGCGGATATTTGGGGTTTCCCCACTTCGCGTTCTCTTGCTACTATAGCTGTATTCACGGAGAGTATTTTCTTGGTCTTTTGATTAATACCAAGGATACAACTCAGCTTATTTTTAAAATTTCAAAATCTGATCTCTCCCTCATTTTAACTCTATTTTCAGCAATTAAAAGCGTTGGTTGTAGGGAAATATTGTGGGAATATGTTGGAATATTTGAAAAGTGTTGGGGAACCTTTAATTGAGGTAATTTGCTCATATTAGTTGATGCCATGGTGGAATCTTCTTAGCTTAAATGGTGTAATTTTTACATTAATAATTTTGGGCTATTTTGAGCCCGAAATTATGGTTTGCTTTGAGACACAAGTTTGGAGAGTTATTTAGGATCTTTCTATGGAGTCAATTTTGAGTTTTTCAGCGTGGATCTGACTTTTCCATCTTAGACTTCACTTTTGGTCCATCTCCAAATTATATGATTTTAGTGATGTTGTGATTCTAATTTGATAGTGACGGGCAGTATTCTGAGGCTATAAGGAGGGGAAAAGCTCCAAGAAAGTGATTTGAACCATGCTTGTTCTGCTTTAAGGTTGGCTATGACTTCACATTCCTTAGATTGAGCTTGAATATGTAAATGCTTGTTGATTTGGTGAAATTTGGGTTTGTTAGCTATTGGACCATACTTAGGTAGTTGGAAATAATGTTATAAGTTTATTTCAAGAAAAATTCGAGAACTTGTAAGCATATTACTTTTCATTTGTTATCATCCTTACCTTGTGGTGTGTTTAATTACTTGTTAATTTTAAA
This sequence comes from Solanum virginianum, assembly GCA_000787875.1. Lineage (NCBI taxonomy): Eukaryota > Viridiplantae > Streptophyta > Magnoliopsida > Solanales > Solanaceae > Solanum > Solanum virginianum. Next base: position 59,597 of record DF359836.1, read on the forward strand.
GAGGTAAGTGTCAAAAACATACCTAAACTATCCCCTTTTTTTAGTTTCATACCTAAACTATTGGAAGTGTGAGTTTCATACCTAAACTATCACTTATTAGTTTGAGAAACACACCTCAATGGTATGTGTAATGCACTCTCTCTTTTATTGAAAAGACCTTGCCACATGACATGCACAAGGATAAAATATTCCACCTTGACAAAAGTTAAATAAACTATTAATATTAGTTAAAAGTTAAAGATTAAAGTATTGATATTTTTCCAAAAAATATTATTCTTTTTAAAAATAAAATTTGAAAAAACGTTCTCATCTACACTGCCCCAGGCCCTCAAGTATCCCCTCCATCCCCACCCTCAACAATTCCTGCCCTTTTAATTTTTGTAACTTTTTTTTATAAAGTATTTATTAAAAAAATCAAACTCCACCCCTCATGCACTCCTTCCTAACAAAGAATTGATATTATTTGTATTTTTCAAAAATAAATAAAATTCTATCCAATTCATCTAACCCTCCGCTTCAAATTTATTTTTATTTTTTATATTTTTATAGATATTTACAAATACTTTTAGAAAAATATTTTTTGTGTACAAAATATAATAGAAATAACAAATTTATTTTTTTAAAATCTTGCGGCAAGTAAAAAATAATTTTCTAAAAAAAAAATTGAAAGTGGTGGATTAGGTTAGTAGGCTAGAATTATTTTTCTAAAAAACTTAAAATAAAATATAAATTATTATTTTAAGGGGAGAGGGGGGAGATGAAGTAAGAATTTCTTTTAAAACTTTTACAAAGATTTTTTTAAAGGCAAAAAAATAAAAACATTGGTTAGTTCTGGGGGTGGGGGTATGGAAGAGGAAGTAGTGGAGTGGGGGTAAGAAAAATATTTTATAATTTATTTTTGAAGTAATAATACTTTAATATTTAGCTTTAAATAATACCAAAATTTATTTATTTTTGTCAAGCTGGAATGTTTTGTCCGTGTGGAGTGTGACGTGCCATTTTTTAAAATAAAAGAGAGAGGTGTAGTACATACACCATGATGAGAGTAGAATAAAAGAGAGAGATGTATTCTCAAACTAATAAGTGATAGTTTCGGTGTGAAACTCACACTTTCAATTAGGTATGAAACTAAAAAAAAGAGAATTGTTCATGTATATTTTTGACACTTATTTCTGTTTCAAATTGTTTGGAGTTAGTCTAGGTTGACTAGTGTGTGCCTTAGAAATGCACATTTTGAACCCAATAGGACTTAGCTTTCCCCGATGCCGCTTTTCTCAGCTTAGATCCTTGTAGACTGGTGCAATAGATGTGTTTCTGATAGACTTAGGCCTTAGCTAGGCGGTAACCTTGCTCCGATGTTATTCTATCCTTAACTCCCTAACTTCATGGCCTTGCATTGGTGACACCGAATTCCATTCTGTAATTCAAGATTAGTTTTTCGGGTTCAGCTCAGATGGTTGAAATGATTAACTAAGCATAGATAGAGTTCTATAGTGACTTTTGATTACAGCTTGGTGTGGACATCCTTAGCAACTATATTGCTACCTTCACGAGCATCCTTGGTGTGGACATCCTTAGCAACTACATTGCTACCTTCGCAAGCATCCTATTCAAGGACTAGCCTCAATCCCATTGCTACCTTTAGCAACCGAATCAAGTTCTGACCTTGATTACTTTGACATCTTTGATGGGTATCTGGTTCAAGGTCTATCCTCGACCACGCTAATATCTTGGGAGAGCACCTAATTCGAGGTTCGACCTCTACACTTTCAAATGTTTTTGGTTCCAACTAAAGTTATGGTTCTACATTCACTGACCTTGGATTAGCACGTTCAGTTCTCAGTAGATTTAGCTATTCTGTATACTCGTCTGGCTTATGAGAGTCCGTTCAGGTTTTTATTTAAACTTGCACATACAGTTAGTTGTAGTTAGCTTATAGATTACTTTGTGTGATTTTTTCTACACTCATGTGCTTTACTTTACTTTAGATATCTGCTCTTGACCTCTGTTCTGTTATATTTATTCTAATCATATGCCTTACTTTTCAATCTAAATTGACCTATGATGAATTGGGTACTTGTTGTTTTGGTACACATACTACACTCTACATTTTTTTCGTACTGCAAGTCTAAGGACCAGTTGCAAGCATTGAGGTAGAGCTTGCAACAATCTATTTCAGAAGACGGAGGTGAGTACATGACATCCAAGACTGTACTTATTTCCTTCTGTATATAGTGACGAATCATTTCTTAGACAAGTCTTGTCTCTGTGGTCCACTTTTGGGACTTATATCTATTTTGTAGCAGCTTTGTACTTGTGACTTCCAAGTTCTATGAGGGATCAACTATTATATACACACATACACACACATATTTTGTTTTATTTTTTGCCTAATTACTCTATTCATATTTAAATTGCTATTCTTGCATGATTTCTGTCCTTAAACCCATTACTTGTGATTTTGGTTACAGGTCGGCTTACCTACTGGTTGTTTTTAGTAGGTGCTATCATGACTAGAGAAATTGGGTCTGACAGCTCATTACTTTTGAACACCTTGCATGCTGAAAATGGAAATGTTGTGAAAATTTTGGACATGATTGGCTTTATGAGCCAATCTACATCTCGTGAATTATACTACAGGTTGTAGAAAGGTCCCATGGATTGAAGTCTAGAAAGTTGGTAAAAACTTTGGTCACTGGAATTCATTTCATGAAGTACAGGACGAGTTGTACTCCAATTAATGGCCTGTAATTTGAGTCGTGGATGGGACCATGAGAAAGTGAAAATTTTCTAAGTCTAGAAGCATTCTACGATCCATAAATGGAACTGCAGACCATACATGAGATTTTGTGGTTGCAAAGTGTAATTTTTAGTTGCTCAATTTTTGGGACCACGTAAAGCACGATCTATGGACTGTTTTACGAGCTGTAAATGGGGTCTTGTGGATAGGTTCGATAAATTTTAAATGAAGGGCTTGTTGGTCATTTCAATTTATTTAACTCCTAAAGTACATCATTTTGACCCTTTTAACTAACTTAACCGACCTAATTCCTATAAAACCAATTTCTAATTTATTCTATCTCATTCATTCTCAAAACCTCTCCCAAAGTTCCAAAAAAAAATCTCTCTCTAAGGATACTCTCCATTGAACCTAGAGTTTGAAGATTTGGCTAAGGAATTTCTAAAATTTTCATCTTCAAATTTAGGGATTCTCACTTGTGGTATGTAAGGCTTCATTCATAGACTATATTCATCCATGAAACCCAACTCAATTCTTCCTCTCAAAGTTTGAGCATGAATTTCTATGAATTTTTTATGATGACATTCCAAATGGTTGGATTATGATTACCACATGATTATTAGGCCTATTTATGCATGAATTATGAAGAATTACATGATTTCTGTGATCTTCAAGTAAATGTATATGATGATTAGAAATTATTGAACTGATGTGAGTTCCTTTACTAATGATTCAAATTGATTTCAGTTGCATGATTCCAACATAATTTCATCTAATTGCATGCTTTTAGCTCAATTGCTCATGAACCCATACATAGCCCTAGTTTTCTATGACCAAGCTATGATTTTCATGAACATGATTCTATTATGAAAAGTATATTTCAATGATGATGATGATGTTATGATGATGATGAGAGTGACTTAAGACCCTACTGTTGATGAAATGATGATAAAATAGGGAGTATATCCATATTACATGACAAGTTATGTAGATGGACTATTCGTATAATATGAGATGTTTTCATAAGGTCATGATGACTATTTTACAAGTTATGAAAGTATGACTTTGATAAAGTATGAATTATGCTGAAAGATATATATGCATGATTTACATTCTGCAGAATATGACTTAGCACCAAATGACCTTGTGAGAGGGGACTATCCCCAAAGGTCCTTGTATAATTTTCTTTTTATTTTCTTCCAATAATTGGTCGAACATTTTCCTTTTCCTTTTGAAGACTTGCCTACAGAAAGCAGTGAATTGCTTTCTGACAGGAATTCTAGTTTCTTTTCTTTGTTCTTTTTTTATCAAACTTGCCTATCTCATATGTTTTTTTCTAGTTTTATTTCTTTCCTATTCTAATATCTTTCCCACTTTAGAAGGAGAAAATTATAGTCAAATGTTCCAAGTTATTTTGCAACTTTCTCGTAGGAAATCTTAGTAGCTCAGTTGGTGACTATCTGAACTCTCACCTTATTGGTGACTGTTTGATTCCCACATTGTAATTTCCCTCCCCATTTCCCCTTCCCCTACCCCCAATTTTTTTAACAAAAAAAAATTGCAACTTTCTCTCTATCTTTTTCATTTTCACTCCTTTACAACTAAAGAAAAAAAGAGGTGAAGTGGCTTTTGATAATGAGCACTTTTTCTTCAGTGTTAGCATCCCTCTTTCTCAAAAACCTCATAAGTCTCAAGGGTCTTTTCTTCATCATAGTTCCTTTTTTCTTTTTCTTTATTTTGTGTCATCCATCGGACGACGTTCTTCCTTTAGCCAGCCTTATCTTCTACTCATTGGAAAAGAGACTGGCACAATGGACATTTTACTCATTCCATATTGTGAAGAATTGCTAGAATTCGTTGGTAACACTTGTTCCTATTTCTTTCTCAATGATATCAGACGATCAAGACAATTCCCGTGAAACTCTTTCATTTCATAGAAGTTCATTCTTATTCTTACGAAGCAAATAGCATTTCCTATTGATTTGTCCCCTAGACTGGACCTACTCTAATTCTGAATTATCTGTCGCTATGTTGTTCTTAAGGACTAGCAAAATTGAAATAGCAAAATTCTTAGGTCATCTCAATGGGTTCAGAAACCATACATTTCTCTGGATCATCATAGCGTACTTCCACATATCCACTCAGAGTAAGGTCTTTTTCATAATGGATAACCCTCGAAACCATAATTTGTTGATATCCCGCGTAGATTCGTATGATTAATGGAAGAAACACCAAATATATCCCAATCTTCTCGCTCCTACCAGACGACTGATGGAAATAGACTGAATACCAAAATAAATCCTCAAGTCTATAACTACGTGCCACCATAGGTTAATGATTTTGTGCCTATAAGGCTAGCTATTCGATCCATTTAGCATTATGTTCATGTGATAGTCACTGTGCTAGGGTGAAGCCTAAAGAGTGGGATATTTTATGTTCATGTGACACTCACCGTGCTAGGGACAAGCCTAACGTGTGGGGTCGAGTCTACCTTGGCAAAGTAGACTCCTCTTTTACTCAATGTAGAGGGAACATCGAGAATCTATGTAATAGTCTGTATGGTGTTATTATCGGTTATGGTCTTATTCCCTCATATGTATGATAGGTGATGAAAGGTTTTTATGATTCTTCTATTCATAGTTTTAATATGCATTGCTCATACATATTGTGTCCTCATTCTATTATATTGATTATGATTATGCATATTGATACTATGTTATGATGTTCATTGATGCATGACATACCTACATACTTAGTACATTCCACCTACTAATGCATACTTCTTTGTGTTAGGATATACTATTAACCAAGCATTTAGATATAGTATTATTTATTGAACAATTATTTATTTATTTATTCAATTCAATAAAGTGTTAGATTAAATAGATCAGTTTGTCATATATGTGTCCTTAACTTATATAGTAGATGATTTGGTGTATAGAGTTTGAGCTTATACATAGAAGATCAAATCATCGCTTCATATAAGTTAAAATTATTGTTCACAATCTAGATGAAAATTTGGACAAACCATCAGGAAGATTGTAGCACGAGATTATATGTAATTTATCTTGATTATGAGAATGGTATAGTTCTAACTTCTCGTGCTAGTACATTTTGTATGTACTGAACAGGACTAAGTAGAGAATAATGTTCTGGACATTCTACAGTCTTCTTCTGTCTGGTGGGCCGTCTTTTGTATTCATTGAACGGGACCAAGTAGAAATAGATGTTTTGGAATGACTGATAAAAATATGTTCTCTAAACTATTAAATGTACTTATATTCTTAATCCTAATATAACGATTATGAGCTGTATATATTGCTATCATTTTGATTTATTAAAAGGTGAGATTCTGAGATGGGTCAATATGCCTGGTAAGTTGGATGATAATAATATATATTGGTGAAATAATTAGTTAGTTGATGGAATCCATGTCTCAATATAGAGATTGAGGATACACCTTTAATGATAAGCTTGTAAGTTTTCATGTGCAAACCCGGCCAGTAGATTTATGAATCTGGCGCATGAAATAAGTATTGCTCTAAAGGAAATTAATCATCAAATTAAATTCGTCAGTAATTTAATTTATTGATTACTATATGTAGTCTTAACATGGGGAATTACATAAGTGTTTAATGGGGAATTTCGAAAAATAAATAGAGGAGTACAATTACGAATTTTTAGTGGAATAATTTGTAATTTATTATGGTAAGAATAATTCAGATTAAAAAGAATTATTTCCATAATAAGAAGCCTAAGTAATAAATTTTGTGGTCCCTACAGTGCCCATATTTAACTAGAACTCGGAATCCTATTTCTAATAAAAGAAAGTTTCTTGTATTTCAAGAAAAGGAATTTTCCTTCTTACTTTTGGATTGGGAAAGGTCCTCTATAAATAGGGGTTCCCCTAACCTAGAAAATCCACTAGAGAAAGAAAGAGAAAAAGAATTAGTATTCTATACAATACTTGTCCACCCAAGTATTGAGAGAGTTCGGTCGTTAATCTGAGATCACTCTAGAAGACCGTGGATTGGAGTCTCATTTGCTTCAAGATATCTGCACACGCTTCAAGAGGTATTTCTTGAATTAATTTTCTGTATACTTTGTATGTAATACATGTTTGTGATTGTTATCTATTATTCATGTAAGCTATAAGATCCTGAGAATGCTTCCGCTGTATACTATTTTCCAACAACTGGTATCAGGATCCTTGCTTGCATCCTTATAGATAATATAGGAATATACGAATGAGAGAATTATGATGACCTGATCACTGCAGAATTCCCATTTTTTTCTAAATTGTCACTTGCGTACAAATTTCAAGAGAAAAGACTAAAACAAGATGGAACTTAATTTGGTTTGTTCAGTACATAAGATAGAATTGATAATATTCTCATGAATATATTTTTTCTCATGTACAATGGCTGGTTTTTATTTTTGGTATTAACAATGGAATCCAAAGTAATTGTTTTACATGTCAGTAGTTCGTTCTCGTGTACAGTGATGATTTCTTGTAATCTATGTCTTATGAAACAATTTAAGAATTGGGTAATAGCAAATTCTTGATTGAATTAATTGTTTAAGAAATTTTGTAATCGATTCACGTGATGGCAGTGAGTTTATGTTATATATGTAATAATGTGTTCATTATTAGTTATTTTCTCATATTGTAGGAGATGATATATTGTATAAACTGGAAACGCCTCTGAAAATTTTGTTTAAAATTTTGAAAAAAAATAAAATTAACTTGATAATAAAGACTTATTTCCTATAATTATCAAAGATTAAATAGTAATTAAGTATTAAATTTATGTATTGGCTTAGACCTTCCTCCCTAATAGATGAATTTAATACAAGTCATTACGTATTTAATCGCTAGTTTGATAATCTGTGTTAACTCTCCTAAATTGAGTAATATATGATTGGATCAAGGTAACTAGGGCTTCTTGTGATTTTTACTTCCTTCTCTATAATTATCAAAAATTAAATAGAAATGAAGTATTAAATTTATATGCTGGCTTAGACCTTCCTTCCTAACGGATGAATTTAATACAAGTCGTTACGTATTTAATTGCTAGTTTGATAATCTGTATAAACTCTCCCAAACTGCTTAATATATGA
>DF359835.1:10323-21251 GCA_000787875.1 Solanum virginianum
CTGACACAATGGAAATCGAAACCCTATGATGCCTCATAGTTTGATTAATATAGAGCTGAGCCAACTTTTTGACTGTAAACTTCTCCTTGACCTAGTTAAAATAGGTGGACCTGGTCAATCGGTCCACCATCACCTATAAGGAATCAAAGCCACCAACCGTTGGAGGTAAACCAACCACATTAGCTAGTCTCTGAACATCCCTAGCCAAAGGTCACTCCTCAATCTAAATAGTTGTAAGACTCTCTATGCTAGAAGCATTCTTACTTAATGCATAAGCCATCATATTGGCTTTACTCGGGTGATACAAAATGGTAAAATCATAGTCCTTCAAGAACTCAATTCACCTTCTTTGTCAAAATTTCAAGTCTTTTTAGCTGAAAATGTACTATAAGCTATGATGGTTGATGAGATATCAGAATAAACATCATATAGATAGTGCTACCACAGATTCAACACAAATACAATATCTACCAACTCCAAGTTATGGTTAGGATAGTTTTTGTCATGATTCTTCAACTTTCAAGAGGCATAACCAATCACCTTCTCCTTTTACATCAAGACTCCACCCAAGCCAAACTTGGATGCATCATAATATACCATAAAGCTAACACCATCCTCTAACAAGGTCAGAACATGTGCTGTGGACAATAGTACCTTGTGCATTTGGAAGCTTTCCTCACATTCCTCTGACCAATAAAATATAAAATTCTTCTAAGTGAGCCTGGTTAATAGAATTGCTATTGAAGAAAAACCCTAAACTAACCAATTAATAACTAGCTAGGCCTATAAAACTACGAATCTTAATAGCCAAAGTAGGTCTTGTCTAATCCTGAACCACCTCAATCTTCGTTGGATCAACCTGAATACCCTACCTAGACACAATATGATTATAAAATGTCATTGAACATAGCCAAAACTCACATTTGGAGAACTTAGCATACAACATCTCTTTTCTAAGCTGTTGAAGCACAATCCTCAAGTGTTGCTCATGGTACACCTTGGACTTAGAGTAGACTAATATATCATCAAAGAATACAATAACAAAAGAGTCCAAATATCATTAGAATACACCATTCATCAACTCCATAAATATTGCTGGGGCTTCAGTTAGCCCAAATGACATAACAAGGAGCTCTTAGGGCCCATACCTCATCTGAAAAAATACCATAGGAATGTCATAAGCGCTGATCCTTAAATGATGATATCCAGACCTCAAATCAATATTAGAAAATAAGGTTGTACCCTAAAGTTGTTCAAATAGAACATCAATCCTAAAAATTGGATACTTGTTCATGATAATTACTTTGTTCAACTGCTGATAATCAATACACATTCTCATAGAACCACCCTTCTTCTTTACAAATAAGATAGGGGCACTCCATGTTGATACACTAGGGCTTATGAACCCTTTACTCAACAAATCTTGAAGCTACTCTTTTAGCTACTTCTGCTTAGCTGGAGCCAGATGATATGGAAGAATAGAAATGGGCTTAGTGCTTATTTCAAGATCAATGGCAAAGACAATATCCTTATCAAGAGGAACTATAGAAAGGTCTGTCAGAAGCATATCAACAAACTCTTGAACAATAGGAATAGACTCCATCGGTGGTGTCTTAATACCATTATCACGAAGGAATACCAAATAAGTAATACAACCCCAATCCACTTGTTTCCATTCTCAAATATAAGAAATGACTTTGTTGGGATAGGAACTACTCAAACCTCACCATAATATACTCGATCTACTATGAATGACAATGTCATAGTATTAGCATAACATTCAAGAATGGCTTGATGAGAGAAAAGCCAATCAATCCCCATATAACATCAAATCAACCATAACAAGAATAATCATACCAACCTAAGTGTCATTACCATCCAAAGAGACAAGACAGGATTGGTAAACCTGATCCACCCTAAAGGATCATATACTGGGGTAGACATATGCACAGATATAAGAATATGCTCAGATAATAAATCAAATTCTACAGAGAAATATGCAAATATATAAGAATATGTGGATTTGGGATCAAATAATATCGATGTAAGCTTGTGATAGGTTGGTACAATACTTGTAATAACAACATCTGATGCCTCAGCCTTGGGCCTCCCAGGTAAAGCATATAAATAACCACATCTACCACCAGTTGCCTAATTAGGACCTCTACCACCTTATTGTCTTGCTACATCACCTGTACCCTTACCCATAGTACACCCACCATTACCTAGTTACCCCCTACCATGACCCCTAATATGAGGGGCTGCATCTCTAGTTGGAGGAGCCTAATACTTGACTGGTGCTACTAAATAAAAGTAGTGTGGCCCTATATGAGTCTGATAAGGGAAATATCTAAGCATATGTCAAGAGAACCGCACCCATAACATGACATCGAGTAAGAAGAGTGCTTAGAAGATGGAGGTGTAATAATATAACCACCTTGGCCTGCATACCCTCTACTTAGAGCTAGATGGTCCTTGGCCATAACTATGAGAACTACATGGCCCTAACCACTTTTCAAAGCTAAAAAGGAAGCATTAACTGCACCTCAGTGCTGGGAAGTATCACCCTCTTTGTGGAAACCTCTACCCCCTGATGAGGTACCTTTGAATTGATCCAATGCTTGGACCCTCTTGAGGTCTCCAAACTCCTTTCTTTCTAACAACTCTGCCTCTATGGTGATACGGACTATAGTTTGAAAAGATGTACCCTTACCTGATGACCTAAACATATAAGAGCGAATAGAGAAGGCAAGTCCCTTCACAAATCAATGGACCATCTCTACCTCTGTAGGTATCAATGAAAAGGCATGACGAGACAACTCATAAAATCTAGCCTCATACTCTGCCACTATCATAACTCCATGAGTCAAAGTCTCAAATCTAGACTTGCTCTCTCTCGAACACTCTAAGGGATGCTTCTAAAAAGCATCTAAAAATACCTCCCACTTGATTGGTGGGGACCCTACTAGTTTGGAGCACATATAAGACCATCACCACTCCCATACTACTACTCCTAGCTATAAAGTAAGAAATTTAACTCCCCATTAATCCACTAGGACCACAACCTCAACATTTCATAATTCAAGGTAAGGAACTCATATGTATCTTCTCTATTACCACCCTTAAACTAGGGTGGTTTCATCTTTTGAAATAGCTTATATGTAACTTAGAGGACTAGTTGTCACATGGCAAATGAGATATCCGAAGGTACCTCACCTAAGCCATCTCAAGTATCTTAAGCACTCATAGGTACTTAATGAAAATAAATTATGGAAAATCTTAGGAAAAGGGACTACGGTCTAATTTGACAATGAAGCAATATTAAAAAGTAGTAGAAATACTACAATCAACTTATTTGTCCATATGCATACCAGTTACTCCATAAACAGATGGTACCGGTATTAGTCAATCTCCATCAATAGAAAGAAGTATGAAACAAGGCAACATAAAACTTAAATGCCTCAGAAGAGATAGAAATACATTATCTTAAATAAAAAATACAAGATAGATGAACAATTGGAGGAGTCTCGATCTAAGGGCTCACCATGAACAGTAAAGCAAGTCTTGAATGCTAACCACGAGTCGGTGGAAGCGTTTCTATCCCTACATGGTTAAATCATACAGGAAAAATATGTGTTAGTAAATTTGAATGTACTAAGTTTGTGAGATCTCATGCATGGATGAAATTGTAATGCCATCATTACTAAACATAACATATAAGGATACATATGATGAAAGGTACATAAAGTGAGCTTAAATATACACAAGGAATATGGCTCAAGATCAAAATGAGATAATCAATAAAGAACACATAAAATAAAAACATAGCACAAGATTATAAGCTTGTGGCAATGAACCATGACCGACAATAAGATCAAGTGAGCTATTACATGAAATCCAATTAACTCCTTCCATTGGAAAAAGGCCAATACACTCCTTCTATTGGAAAAAGGTGAATCTACTTGCAAAGGTAGATATCCAAACTTAGTAACTTTGCAATTGCATCTTTCATAACATTTGTGCCTACATGGATCCACTAGCCTAACCTATAATGACTCCTATAGTGGTACATAGTTAGGGATATTCAGATTTACCTTTAATGGGTCATGCCTCAACTAAAAGAATGATCCCCAATCTCTAGTGCTCTTAGTGCTAGGTCATCCCACAAAGTCTTTAAAACATATTCTTAAAATCATAAGTAGCAATTAGTAAGAGTAGCTCGAAACTTTAGAATCTTTTTTAAGTATCTTTTAGAGTAATTAACATCATGCTTTTATCTTTAATAAATGTAACTTTGAAGATATTCATTGATGCCCTAATCATTATCATAAATGATACAAAACTTTACTTGAATGTAATGATCTGGTTGGTCATTTTTGGCCTTATCTGTGAAAATTACTATTTTACCATTTTTTTAGTTGCTTTGGGCTTTATTCAAACTATTCGAGTATGGTTAGAACTGAAATCCTAAATTTTAAAAGTTAAAAATATGAGTTTTGACATTTTTGAAAAACTTAAGTTGTTGAAAAAGTGAGTTTGTATACTACTCTGCGATTTGAGTGTCAGATCAAAGATCCATCAATTTCATTAGCTTTAGATTATCAAACTAAAATATGAAAGGTCACAGAACTGGATTTGGAGTTGAAGTGAGTTTTTAGGCCTAAAGTTGTGATTTTAGTCTTTTTCGAAACCAAAGTTTGACTTTGTTCAACATTTGGGATTCGAAATCTCAGATAAGAAATTTGCCAATTCCTTTAGTTATGGATGGTGAACCTAATGCTAGAAATGGTCTTGTAATAATTTTTGAACTTATCGAGGGTAATTTTGGTATTTTGAGTTTTAAACTAGTTTTATCGGTTGCATTGGTAAATGTCGCAAGAAAGCCTTGAAACTAATTTCTTATGGTACCGTTGAGTCCTGATCACTGTTTTTGGTAAGGACATATATTTTTATTTGTTAAATTTTGAGTTTGGATGAGTATCAGGGGTCCATTTCGAGTTGGAAATAGGACTTGGGTTGTTGTTTTTTTTTTTTGCTGATATCTTGTATAGGTAAGTTGCTTCTCTGCGAGTTTGTTCTCTACCTTCGTGGAAGGTTTGGGCTTATTATTCTCTAGATTTGCAGATTGTGTCCTATGCTCACAGGTTTGTGACTTGTTAGGTCTTAGCCATCGTGGGATAGGTTGCGCGATCGCGGAGTAGTTTACACCTGGACAAATTAAAAATCAAGAAATCCATTTTTAATTCATTATTGAAATTCCAAGCTCTTTAAGGCAATTTTCAAGAAAGAGTTTTGATGATTTTGTTATTTGGGTAAGTGTTTCTAATACTAAACTACTCATTTTCCAAGAGTTTTATCTTGATTTTTCTCTTTAAATTCATTCCATTGACACCCAAAATTGGAGATTTTTAGACTATGATTCTCAAACTTTAAAGGTTGATTTCTCATTCAATTGAAGCTTGATTTAGTGGTATTTATGCCTATGAACTCCATTTTACGCGTACAACTTGATTTTAAAGTTATTATTCAAATTCAAAAATTTTGAATTTTAGCCCTAAATTTGATCATGTTTTCCACTAAGCCTAATTTGATAGTATGGGTATTGAAGTTTATCTCTTGATGTGTAGTGTCTATTGTTGATAGTGATTTATTTATTCGGGGATCATTTGTAGACTCGAGTTGATGGAAAGCTTGTTTGTGTGCGGTTTCGACATTGAGGTAAGTTCGACTAAAATTTTGGGATTGGATTTGAGTTATTGACCATGTTTATGTGATAGTTTGAGTTCTATACTAATTCATGAGTAAATATGTTGATACTTGGGATATTGATGGTATTTTGATTTCAGTTGATCAAACTTATGAAGTAAATTTCGATTCCATTGATGAACTAAGATGAAATCTTGTGGATTATGGTGATTTTGGATATGTAAGGTCTGATATGATTGATATTCCTGAATATTTGGGATGATAAGATCCGCTATGATTGATATTCTTGTATAATTTGGACTATTAAGGTTCAATATAATTGATATTCTTGTATAATTAGGATGAGTAAGGTCCAGTATTATGGATATTCTTTCGTAAATGGGATTAGTAAGGTCCAGTGTTATTGATATTCTTAACTACTGGTATAATTATGATGTTCTCAGACATGATTATGGTTCGACATTAGCTATGACACTTTGATATTATTCTTTATGTACATATGATTATATGTGATTCATGTATCAATAGTCTTGTTTTGATACCATTTTATATGTTACATGCATTTTGGGATTGTATCATTAATTTATATCTGTTGTATGTTGCTTGTGACATCCCTTGCCCCGAGTAGGAGGTAAGGTATTATGCCCTACATTGGTACCACCCCCTGACCCAAGAAGGAGGCAAGTAGGATTCATTTCTTATATTTCCCTTGACCAAGGGATGGTGGCAAGGACATAGCATTGTGATATTCCTTGACCATGGGCAGGTGGCAAATTGAGATATTCTTACATTAACTTGACCATGGCAGTAGGTAAGGCTGGGAATCACTTGGCATATGGATTATGAGTTGTGCATAGCATTCACATTATTGATGTATAGTACTATAGTTATTGAGGATACCTTAGTTCATTATTATGCATATATTTGATTATGCAGTAACCTTTTTGAATGCTGGAATAGGATTTTTTTGTTATTGCATACTTATTTCAATTGCACTTGCCCAGTCGGTTGATCCTACTTGGTACATTTTAGTGTACTCGCCACTACTCTATTTCATCCCTGCAGATCGAGCACGGAGACCCACAGGTGATTCACTCTTTTCAACTTTCTCTATCCATCTTGATCCTACCAGTTAGGCTTAGACTTCAAGTGGCCATGGATCCTTGGGATTTCCTTTATGTTTTTTAGACTTGTATAAGATACTTTAAGATAGACTTTGTATATCATTTGAGACATATGTATTTATATTTCTATACTACTTTAGATGATCTTGTACTCATGACTCAAGTTTTAGGAGGATTTCTTATGTTATATGAGCTTGTTTCTACTTTATGTTGTCTTTCTCTAGTTGCAGCCCAATTTTGGGTCACAACAAGTTTAGTATCAGAGCTCTAAGTTCATTAGGCTCCTGAGTCAAAATCAGGGTGTCTAGTAATGTCTTACGGATTGGTATGCAGATGTCTATACCCATCTTCGGCAAGCTATGGGGCACTTTATAGGAAAAGTCTTTCATTTATTGCTTTTATTCATGCGTTTCGTTGTGTTACGAACTTTAAAAGTGTCTAATCTACTCCTTTTGCGCAGATACCTGTTGCTAGAGTCCATCGATGTGTGAGAGAACATATAAAGCTGACGTGGCTCCCACTCAAGGTTGAGGCAGAGATCAGGATAGGGCCAAGGGTCGAGGTATTGCTAGAGGTGAAGCTCTGCCTAGAGGGTCAACTAGATTGGGCTTCTCTAAAGCCTACCTATGAGCTGGTAAGACCTGCAGATCCTATTCCTCTACCCTTAGCCCTGGAGACTAACCTCGGTTCAGGGGTTACTCTTGAGGTTGTTGGCTAGATTCTAGGGAACACCTTCAACCCTAGTTACTGCTGATGTACTTGTTTCTACAACACTGGTTGGTCCTGCAATAGCTCCGTCTGAGCAAGCCATGATTTATGTTGGTTCTTCTTCAGTTCCACCAGATTTCACTATGACAGCTATGATTCTGCCCCAGACATCCAGACCGAGATTATGTTCTCAGTTCCAGAATCTTGTTGTTGCTCTATCTATTGCACCGCCCTTATTTATGGTGCTACCATCTTTTTCTAGCCCAGTCATGTCCACAGCGGAGCAAAAGAGCTTTAAGAGATTCGTGCGGTTGGCGATAGAGCTTATGATTTTCTATCAGAGTACCAAGACAAATTGTGTAACCTGGATATCTTGAGTAGCATGGAGTTACCTACACTTTGTACCAGCTCACTGGCCTCACTAAGGACTGGTGGAGGTCAGTTGTAGCCTGTAGACTTGTTGGATCTCTGATATAGCCCATGTTACACCTCCTTTTAGAAGATAAAGTAGTCACTATCAAGAAATAGAACCTAACAAATGTTAGGGTCGAACCCACAGGGAATACATAGACTCAAGAGAATTTAGTAATTGCAATTCGAGCAATTAACCACTTTACTTTTGTAATAATTAATGAAAAATAAAACAGTCTAACTAACACAAGAGAGAAATCAATATGGAAAGGAACTAGGGTTTTGTGTTCCCCATAAATCCCTTAGTATCACCAAATAACCCAACTCTTTTCTAGTGTGTAGCATGTAGGACAATAAGTTAAGTTCACCAAGCCTTTTGGTTAAAGGTGAGATGTTAATTTCACTATGTGACATGGCCCATCTCCATAGTGTACATTACTAACCCTTACCTATTAGTCAAAGTACAACCTCCCTTTGGCCCGATTCGGTTGATTAGATGAGAACACATTAATCAAATCTTGTTAATTAATCTCTTTTCCTATTCATTACTACCTTGGTCAAGTCAGTAACACCAAGCAGGTTCTAATGTTGGCCACAATCAGAAACCATGCAAAGCGAAGAGAATTAATTAATACATGCATGCACACTTTCCAAGAATTATGAATTGTTGTAATGTTTTCCACCTTTAAAAAGCATTCAAATAAAAGAGAATTAATTATACATGCATGCAAACTTTCCAAGAATTATGAATTATCTGATTTTACCTTGTTAGTTCTTCATGGTTCCTACAACCTTAGTTGTGGATTTAGCTACTCGTGCTTTGTGTAGATACAAGAATTATAGATTGAGAAAACATAATTGAACACTTATACAACTGAATTAAGAGCAAGAAAATCCAACCTCAAAGAGAATCACAAGCTTAAATATGAAATTCAAATACAAGTGTCCTAAAAATATCTCCAATGTAATGTCACAATTTTTTCTCTCTAAATACTGAGTTCTCTGAGTACTATGCAAAAACTTATAACAAAATAATCTAAAAAAGCTATTTATAATAAGTAAAATACAAGTCCTAAATAAAATAGGATAACTGGTTGACAAGCCATATGAAACGGTTTTACAAGCCATATTACATTCCACGGCCTGTAATCGTGGTCTCATACAAACTTTCTTGGAATTTGGACTTTAAGTCTACGATAACCCTATATAACTCATAAAGTGGTTTACAACCCGTAAAAGGGTTTCATGTGAGTAATCTTCAGCATGTCCCAATCTTTGATCCTTACGGCACGAAACATGGTCTACGACTCGTCTACATGTTTGTACAACCAACTTCAGAAAATCAGCCCCTCATCAAAATTGTTCGCAAAACCACTTCACAGCTCGTAGAATGATCTACGACTTGTAAAAGGTCTCATATAGCAGCAAAATTCAACAACTTTTGCACTTCTTCCCAAAATCAAGGCCCTCATCTAACATTGCATTGAGAATACACAAAATTTCAAGTTTTAAGCATCAAAAGTGTCGTATTTTGGTAGCATATCAACACCCTCAACTTAAAATTGTTGCTTGTCCTCAAGCGACAAACTCAATATATATAGATAATACAGTAACACACAGACCTCAACCCAATGGCATACATCACATCAATCTCAAACTCAAATACCCACACCACCTTTTCAAAATAGAATCAGATAGTCATCTAGCAAACCAATACAGACTAGTGCATGTGGCAACACAACTATGAAAAATGAGGTACCATCAACAATCCACAATTACTAAACTAGTCTAATGCTAACAATGTAATGCAAGTGTCCTCACAGAAAGAACTCAATATCTAACACTCAATGATGTTTTCATGTATAACCTTGGGACTATGCAAAATTGCACACTCGTACAAAAGATATTCATGCATCATGCCTGATATCATAAGCTTATCCTAATTTTCAACATAAATTAAATATCCATGGGGAAAAAAAACACATGCAAGAAAATCCCAGGATCAAAAATTGGGATAGTTATAGACCCAAGCTACTCAGACTTCACTGAGGCCCATAACTACTAACACCCCATCGAAAAAGATGTGACTTGCCACCCATGCATACAATCAAAGCAAAATAAAACATAAAAGGGTAAAAATAATCATACCTAGGCACCTAAGTGCCAGAGTATGGCTTAGTCTGGCCACCCTCCTCCTATGGGGTAGTTTGCTAAGCATTAGTACTTTGTTCAGAGGAGCTAGCTCCCCTCACCTGCTCTACCTCTCGAGCTCAACACATCTCTGCCTCTTATCTTGGCTCTCTCAAGACAAGTTCGAGCTCTTCTGCTCAATCAGCCCTACCTGAAATTATGCAACATTAGGATTATTTTTTGAGCGGGTCCTCTTCCCATGGGAAGGATGGATAGGCTCATCAGGAGCAAAAATATCAACCACTAGCACTGGAGGCATAGTCGTTAGTAGTGTAATTGGTACTGCCAGTGTTGTTGCCATCTCAGCCCGAAGTCACTAGATCTCTACTTGAAGAGTCATAAAGCCTAATGGTCAGATCCTCGAAGGCATCATTGAGGGCATCCATGGTAGAGAGATGATCTTGAATAGTAGTGATCGCAAATGCCTGGATACGACCCTTATAGTCTAAAATAGCCTGGTAGAGCCATGGACTGATCTGATAAACAAGGTGAGTTAACTACAACTCAGAGTGAGATGACCTCTGTGCCTGGTCCTGTATAGATGTGACTAACACGTAAACCATGCCTATGAGAATAGCCTATGAGATTGTGACCTATGGTGCAAGAACAGAAGTAGTGGGGCTCCTTATCTACCTCGGGTTGCTGGGGCCTTTACTCAGTATCAACAGTAGTGGTGGTGGTAGTCTGTGAACCCTCAGGCAGTGGCACTAGGAAATCTCAATCATAGAAGTAGGTTATGCTCGCTAGAGTGCCACCAGGTTCTTTTTAGCCTTGATCGGCTAGGATCCA
>DF359835.1:21314-48169 GCA_000787875.1 Solanum virginianum
ATCGGCTAGGATCCAATGTATGTTGGGCCTCAATCAACTGATCCAGCTAGTGCAAACTCTCCACCCTTTACTCTAAACAGAGCCTTATATCAAGGAAGGAAATAGGATGAAGGTAGACCTCTTTAGGGAGGCCTCATAAATCTAAGCAGCTATAAGGCGTGCCCAATCAATATCATAACCAACTAAGATGCTAGCAACCAATACTGGACACTCTGATGTCAATGTATTATTAGCAAAAGTAGGCTAGATGCATGACTGAACAACCACCCACCACAACATAATGGGAAAATTAAGCTATGTTTTGACAATAAGCTCCATGTGTGTGCAACCCAAGCAGGTTTCGGACCCTACTCAGCTATATAGCCAACCACCCATTTTTTTAAGTTGGCTTATTACTCTAGATCTCTCACAACCAGAGGGCCCCTCGTTTTTCCTACCCTATAGTCAAACTTTGTAGTGGATCTAGGGGCGGGGAACTATTATCCAAAAAGTATCCGGTGGATGGTGATATCCGATATACCCACCTATCGGCCCTTCACTCTCATCTTGATTAGTTTGGTTTGAGCAAGAGGATTCTTCCCCTTAGGAAGAGTGCTATGAATAGTGGCTGCATATGAAGCATAGAAATCCTCACCATGGTCGGGGAGTATCATCCAAGAGAGCGTGTGTGCCATTGAAGCCCGTAGTGAATTATCATGTCCTGGAGATTAGGGACACCATCGAGTCTATCAAATATGATTCAAGGCTCCTCATAAATAGAGAAGGCTGGCTTACCCTGCTCTTTCTATTATGGGCCCTTCATATAAATATCACGCATACCTGTGACATATCACCGACTAGTAAGGGCGTCAGGTGGAGAAGGTAATAATTAGGGTACTATGAAGGTCTTGGTCTCTGAGCCATCCCTTAGAGCTAAACTCCTCTCTAGATGGAGTCATTTGGATAGAATCGCTCCCATCCTAAACTCCCTCATCAGACTGGGGAGTGCAGATGACGAGAGCCTGAGTCTGTCTAGCTCTAGCAGCAGTTCTAGTCTATGGTCTAGTAGCAGCTCTAGTCTGTTGTCTGGTAGCCTTTAATTCTGGGTTGATGCTCAGTTCCTTTAATGATCCACTTAGGGTCTGAGTCTGCTCATCCTTTGAAGATTATCTCTGAACCACTCCATAAGGCTAGTATCTCATCTCATTTAGCTTTTGGGGGCATAGTACTTGAACCATGAACATTTACATACCTTGGTTAGCCCCACAAATCAAAAATTGACATGTAAAAATAATTCAGATCAAGTTATAGAAAGGTTCTACGAAAGTATCTTTACGGGCTAGAGTTGGTACTACGAGCCATAAAGAGCTTTCATAAAATAGTGGTCTAAAAAATTTTTTGTCACTAGAAAAGTCTACGAGACCAGGTATGTCTCATAAAATGATTTGTGAGTCAACGACTAAGTCCTAGATAATTCCAGCGAGGGAATTTATTTCAGGCAAGGATCCAAGAGACCTGTCTATGAGCCATAAAGTGTTCTATGACTCGTCGAAGGTATCATCTAATGGATACTTAGAACCTTTAAGTTTTTGGAATCTTGCATGATTTCTTCTTTGATCTTCGCTTGCTCCGAACCAACACTAAAAGCACACGAATTGTTAGTAGATGCTCTGTCTCTCTGTGCCCATGCATGATTTGTCTTCACCACTCTCTCTATTCAGAGTTGTATTAGCCGCATTGTTGGCATTGTCTTGGGCGATTCTTCTGAACATTCTGTGGATCTCTGGGTCAAACTGATTCAAGGGTCTGCCTCGACTTCATGTATTGGGTATACACTACACCTACAACCTGTAAAGAAATAAAAACAAAACATAAAAATGTGGGAAATAAGGATTAACACCTAAATCACTAGGAATTAACTAAGTCTAGTCGTATTCCCCGCTAACGACACCAAAATATTGATGTATCTCAAGTTACACCTCCTTTAGAGGATAAAACAATCGTTGTCAAGAAATAAAACCTAACAAAAGTTAGGGTCGAACCCACAGGGAATACGTAGACTCAAAAGAATTCAATAATTGCAATTTGAGTAGTTAACCACATTACTTCCCCAAAGGGGAGGGGGGTTGTAATAATTAATGGAAAATAAAACTAAACTGACTAACACAAGAGAGAAATCAACATGGAGAGGAATTAGGGTTTTGTGTTCCGCATGATTCCCTAACTTAGTATCACCGGATAACCTAACTCTTTTCTAGTGCGTAGCTTGTAGGATGGTAAGTTAAGTTTACCAAGCCCTTTGGTCAAAGGTGAGAGGTGAATTTCACTATGTCAGTTGACCCATCTCCATAGTGTGCATTACTAACCCTTAGCTATTAGTCCAAGTACAACCTCCGCTTGGCCAGTTTGGTTGATTAGATGAGAACAAATCAATCGAATCCTATTAATTAATTTTTTTTTCTATCCATTACTACCTTGGTCTACACTAAGTGGGTTCTACTGTTGGCCACCATTAGAAAACATGCAAAATAAAGAGAATTAATTAATAATGCATGTTATCTAATTTTACCTTGTCAGTTCTTTATTATTCCCAAAACCCTAGGTGTGGGTGTGGCTACTCATGCTTTGTGTAGATGCAAGAATTATGGATTGAGAAAACATAATTGAAAATGTACACAACTGAATTAAGAACAAGAAAATCCAACTTCAAAGAGAATCACAAGCTTAAGATGAAATTCAAATACAAGTGTTTTAAAAAACTCTCCAATTTAATGTCACAATTTCTCTCTCTAAATACTGAGTTATCTGAGTGTAATGTGAAAATTTATGAAAAAAACCTAAACATCTATTTATAATAAGTAAAATACAAAACTCCTAAACAAAATAGGATAACTAGTCGACATATCATTCGTAAGGGTTTACTGGCTATATTGAATTCTACGGCTCATAATCTGGGTCTCATACAAAGCTGTTGAGAATTTGGACTTTAAGTCTTCGACACCCTTATATGACTTATACACTAGTTTACAACCAGTAAAGGGGTTTCTTCTGATGAATCTTTAGAAGGTCTCGATCTCTGATCCTCGGGGCACGAACCATGGTCTATGACTTGTAAATCATTCCATGACTCATCTGCAGGTTCGGAAAACCAACTTTAAAAAATTAGCCTTTTATTGGAATTGTTCACGAAACCACTTCACGACCCATAGAATGATCTACGGCCCGTAAAGGGTCTCATACAGCAGCCAAATTTAGCAACTTTTGCACTACTTCCCAAAATCAAGGCCAAACCTGTAATCCTACAAATATAACACAAAAAGACATAAAAACCAACTAATATCACATGAAGAATACATATGCTTCTAATTTTTTAAGCATAAAAAATATTGTATTTTAGAGCACATCAATCTCTAGCTATGACCTGGGGGCAGTTCTTAGAGATATTTTTGGAGCGATTCATACCATTCAACCTCCGAGACAGCCAGTGGGATGAGTTTGACAGGCTACAACAGGGTTCTAGCCTATTTTTTTAATTATGAGGCTAGATTTCGTACATTGTCTAGATATGCATTGTCCAATCATCCTTCTGAGTTTGAGAGAAATCAATGGTTAGCCAAGGGCTTGGCGAGGTATCTTCAAGAGGCTACAACTTTTTTGGTGTTAGCTGGAGGCACTTTTAAGAGTGTTGTGGATCACACTCACATGGCAGAGCATATCAGGCATGATAGATAGGGTGACGGGAAGAGAATCTATTAACATGGTCAGTTTAGTATACTACCATCTCATGATAAAGGATTTCAGAGATAGGGCCATCATGGCAGGGCAATTCAGGTAGCTCTTCTATCATTCGACAGTGGCGACAGGTTTAGGCCTACTTAGACCAACCGTGATAGCTCCCCTAGTTCAGGTAGATATGGTGGTTCTTCAACATAGTCCTCTCAGGGGCAAGACCCCATGGCATGTTATATTTATGATGAGGTAATTAGGTATTACACTAACCATTATCCACATTGGGTATTTGACTTCAAGACCTCAGTCACCAGCTAAAGACACCTCTCAGGGCGTGAGGGGTAGTTCTAGAGGATGTTGTGATAAAAGGAGAGGTGGAGCCCATGGAGGCCCACAGACTACTGGTGGTCGTAGAGTTTTCTATGAGGTCCTAGAAAGAACTGACTCAGAGGATTTTGATGCAATCATCATAGGGATAGTTCTAGTGTGCAATCATTCAACTCTTCAATTTTATTTGGTCCCAGACTCTATTTATTCCTATGTGTCGACTGGGTTTTCTTTTGATATTGCTATTATGTGTGAACTACTTGCAGAGCCTATATGTGTATCCACCCTAATAGGTGAATCTTTAATGGAGAATCAGGTATATTGGGGTTATGTTGTGACTTTTAGCAAGAGAGATATTGTTGCTGATTTGATATTGTTGGATATGGTATACTTTGATGTGATGTTGGTTATGGATTAGTTATCACCTTATCATGCTATTCTTGATTGTCATGCAAAGACCATGACTTTATCTTGCCCCAATTTGCTTCAGTTGTTGTGGATTATAGCACCTAGTTCCTATCCTGAGGGAGTTATTTCTCATACGCATTCTTGTCGGCTAATAGGGAAGGGGTATTTGGCCTATTTAGCTCATGTTCGGGTTGTTTCTCAGGAGTCCCCATCATTAGAGACTACCAGGATTGCTAGAGAGTTGATGGATGTATTTCCGACAGACTTGCTTGGTGGACAATAGGATCATGATATTGACGTCTCTATTAATGGGGATGTCATGCCTTGAAATCTATAAAGGGGGATAGGCTACCAGTTTACTCGAGGCCTAAGAGAACTAATATATAACATATGCTGATTATGCATATATTGCAACTATACAGTGGTGAATGTTTATACAAGCTATTTAGATAAGATTTCAACATAAGTAGCACCAAAACTTACATATCGAACTTGGCCGTTGAGGCCACAACTATTTAAAGACAAGATATAACTGATCTATATACAATAAGTCCACAAACCTTCTATAAGATAACATAGGTCGGGATAGGCCCCACCTTTCTTTGAACTATTATACAATACCAAAATGCATATACTGAAGACTCAGTAAAGCCCCGAATCAACTTTGAGCTCACCAAAAGTAGTTGGGTATCGGGTGCATCTACACTGGAGGTCTACTAGCTTGAGTACTTGTGCCTATAACATGAATTGTAGCCTCTCCTAAGAGGGATGTCAGTACGAAATAGTGTACTAAATATATAAGGCAATAACATAAGTAAAATGAAAACTCAAGATAAATTAAGTAGCGATATATAAATATACAGACGATAATAAAAGGCCACCTATGTTACACTTGGGGGACCATGTACATTACATTCTTTTCTTTACCCTCCAATGTTCTATGAACTTCTTTAGGCATATATTTCATGTGACCAGCTGATCAGTGGTAAACGAGGATGACCTATGTTAGGTAGTTTAACCCCTTGGATGTTGTCCTCATAACTGTACAAATCCAGATTGATTCATGATAGGTTCTTGCCCCTAGGCTGCCACCTTTATGCACGTGTAAGATCAACCCATGCTTGGCTTTTGTCCCTGGGCTACCACCCACACACTATGGTCACTACGTCAAGTTATTCTTTTATACTTTAAGATTGTTACTTTGGTGCTCATGATGATTTTTAAGCTTTGAAACTATGTACCAGTAACATAAGATTGGATAATAGTCTGTTAAGGTAGTGCAATAATAGAGGAAACAAGTGTGATATTGACATCTTACTTAGGAGTATATATGACACAATTGGCTTCACACATGAAAGTAGATTCCTCAAACTAGTGCTTGGGAAAAGTAAAATCACAAATTTACTAATAGGCAACATGTACACTGCAATGGAATATCTCTTGGGAAGCTCACTTGTTGATATGGATACGAGTATTGGATTTCATGCCAAATAATATAGAATAGGATAGCCTTACATACCTTATTTTTGAAACAATACAACTACACTCGTCAGCCTCCCTTATGGCATTATTTCTATAATACAATTCATGATTAAACAAATATTAGTTCACCACTTTGCAGCCTCATAGAACAGTACCTAATGCTTGACGAATAATAGGTTCATGTAACCCTTATGCTCATGGTGAGTCCCCAACCCTCCTTTCATACATCAATATAACTTTATGCATCCCTTACAAAATTCACCCCAAGTTACCCCATCAACATTACACATAAAATAGCTATTAAATAGTCCCAACATATCCTTCAGCACAACAATTAATATTTAATTCAATGATTCATTGCCATTCACGGATTCTTGATAAAAAACAATACACAAATCCTCCTCCCAAACTTGTCCCTAAGGAGTGGTAAAACGAAGGGCAGTAACCTTACCTAAATTGCTGGAAATTTCTCTCATCAACCTTGTGTTTCAAGAATGTAAACTCTTCTTCAAACTAGAACTAAAGGACAAAATGTATTTTAGAAAAGTTGAAAAGAAAGCTGGATAGTTTTGAGAAATAATTACACCTCAACTTGTAGAACATAATTCCATAAGATAACATGGAAGGAATATAATAAACCCATGAGTATTTCAACGTACCTTTCATTTGAATATTATAAACCCTAGAGGGCTTTGACAGCTGTTGTACAAGCTAGGAGAGGGAAAACAAAGAGCCTTAGGAAATCAGATTCTTTTCCAAGTTTAAAATGGCTCGAAAGACTTAGTTGCAATTCTTTTTAAAGGTGCCAACTTAGGCTGACTTTCTCCTTAAGTTTTGGCCATATTTTACCAAGTAAGTGATGTACCTAGTTGGCCTTTTAACTTGGGCCTTTTTGGACCTCAACTTATTGGGCCTTGGCTGCACATTCTTCTCCTTTTACCTTCACATACGTTGGGCCATAATTTTTAATTTAATGATTAGTGACCTTGGGCCCTATAAGATGGACAAAAAAGCCTTAGTAGGTGGTGTACCTCTTCAAAAGGCTAAGTAGGTGATGCACCTACTTGCTTCGTTAAGTCAAGTAAGCAGCTCATTTATCCTACCTCATTTCCAAATCTTAACCTCATACATTGTTTCTTTGTACTTCACCTTAGACTTTCAACTTAGATAACACCTTACTATCTCGAATTTAAATTCCTTCATCAAGTTTATCTTGATCTCAACCCCGTTGAAACTTGTGGAGAAACACAACTCTTGATCCAATTCAAATTAACACCATTCTTATGAAAAATAACTTTGTACCTCACCTACACCATAAGGATATGTCAAGTGGCACATAAATAGGTGATGTCACCCAAGTTACACCTCTTTTTTTAGGATAAAGTGGTCATTGTCAAGAAATAGAACCTAACCAAGGTTAGGGTCGAACCTAAGGAAATACTGTACCTTTCAGAGAATTTAATTAATGCAATTTAAGTGATTAACCAACTTATCTCCCAAAAAGGGGGGTTGTAATAACAAGTTGAAAAGTAAACCTACCAAATACAAGAGTTTAACCAATATGGAGAGAAACTAGGGTATTGTGTTCCCTATGATTCTCTAACTTAGTATCACCAAATAACCTAATTCTTTTCTAGTGTATAACATGTAGGATGATAAGTTAAGTTTACCAAACCCTTTGGTCCAGGTGAGAGGCGAATCTCACTACGTCACTTGGCCCATCTCCATAGTGTGACTTTATTAACCCTTACCTATGTAGTCCCAGTACAAGCTCCTCTTGTCCCAGTTCGGTTGATTAGATGAGAATACATCAATTGAATCCTTTTAATTAATCTCTTTTTCTATTCATTACAACCTTAGTCTAGTCAATAACACTAGGAAGGTTCTAATGTTGGTCACCACTAGAAAACATAAAAAACAAAGAAAGTTAATTAATACATACATGCACGCTTTCGAAGAATTATAATTTATCTAGTTTTACCTTGTTAATTCCTTATGGTTCCAACAATCCTAGTTGAGGATTTAGCTACTCATGATTTGTGTAGATGTAAGACTTATAAAGTTGAATAACTTAATAGAGCACTTATACAATTGAATTAAGTACAAGTAAATCCAAGTTTCAATGAGAATTATAAGATTATGAGATCACATCAAAGTACAAGTGTTTCTCAAAACTCTCCAATGTTTTTTCTACTCAATCTTACTATTTTTCTTTCAATTGGTCAATCTCTCTGAGAAAAATAACCTAAAAATCTATTTTTAATATTTAAAATATAAGTCCTAAACAAAATAAGATAACTAGGTCAGCATGCTTCACTAATTGCTTTACGATCCGTATTGTGTTCCACAGCCCTTAATCAAGCTTCGTACATTATTGCAGCAAATTTTGACTTATATTTTATGATACCCCTCTGACCTGTAAAGTGGAGGTTTCGTTTGATGAATCTTCAGAAAGTCCTTCTTCTCAGATCATCAAGGCACGTGACATGATCTACGACTTGTAAATTGGTTCGCGACCCTTTTGCATGTTCATAGAACAAACTTCAAAAAATTAGCTACTCACTGGAATTGTCTGCGAAACCTCCTTCACGGATCGTAGAGTGCACTACAGCTTGTAAAGGGTCTCATACATCATCAAAAATAGCAAGTTCTGCATAATCTTCCTAAAATCAAAGCCAGCCCAAGCAACCTATAAATAAAACATAAAAATACATAAAACCCACTAACATCGCATTGAAAACACAAAAATTTCCAAGTTTTAAGTATCAAAAGTATTATATTTTGATAACACTTCAACTTAAAATTGTTGCTTTTCTTCAAGCAACGGAGTCAATCTATATAAGCAGTACAGTAACACACAAACCTCAACCTAATGGCATACATAACATAAATCATACTCACAGATACCCATACCACTTTTCAAAACAAAATCAAATAGTCATCCAGCAAACCAATACACAATACACACTAATATATGTGACAACATATCTATGACAAGTGAGGTACTATCAACAAGCCACAATCACTGAATAAGTCTAGTACTAATAATGAAATGCAAGTGCTCTCACAAAAAGAAGTCTCATATGTTACTCTTAATGATGTTTTCATGTATAATCTTGGGATTATGCAAAATCACTCACCCTCAAAAAACATATTCATGTATTATCCCTAATACCATAGTCTTGTCCCTATACTCATGACTAAGACCTTCGACTACTTAGACTAGGATCACTTTAGGACTTTATAGGCTTGTAACATAGGCCCAAGGGCTTTGGTATGATATTTTGGGAATATGGTGACTATAGACCCTCCTTGACACTGCATTTTTCTACACTCTTACCCTACAAACACTGTTACTTTTCACTCTATTCCCCTTTTCTCCTATTTCAAGATTTTCTGGGTACTTTCTTTTCATTTTTCAGGTTTTTTCTTTACTTTTATACTATATTTTTTTTAGCTCACAACTAAGGCATTAATTATTTTTCTTGCACCCAGTACATGATTTTTCTCTTTTTCTTTGTATCACTAACTTCCCCCTCATTTCGTGCTTCACCCCAAGAGTAGCCACCCTCAACTTAGGCTTTTATCCTGAGTTGAGGTGCATATTATCCATCCTCACCACTAGGGCTGCTTTTCGTAGCCACCCTTAACTTAGGCTTTTTGCCTCAGTCAAGGTGCGCAATGATCAAGGAAGATCAGAGCCAATTTCAGGATTTTATAACTAATAAGGCTAGGTTAATTAAGTTATTTACAAAGAATAGGTACATGTCAAGCTAAACAATTAGGATCAAGGGATATTCTACAACTTTGGTTGGTTGTTTAGGCTAAGTAGACTTTTAAGATCAATGGCCTAAGTTTCTTTCCTAGTCCAATCAACCTACAGTCTAACTTAGAATAATAGGGCAAGTTCTGAATCGACATAATCACATGAATTTAGCAAATTAAGCTCACTCTCACTTGACATTGATTATATTACCAACAAAAGACTCTGACATCATGTTTTGTATTACAATTTATCTTTACTTATCAGCACAAGCATTGTAAACACATCTCAACATGCATGATTGCTATCCAGCCTAATAAAAATTTTGTGGATATCATTTTTCACAAAAAACACAAAAACATGTATATGCCACAGATATTAGTACTATATACTACAAATACTACCTAAAACATCCTAAACATGCTAGTTCAATAGAAAATTAAATATCCATGGGGAAATAAAACACAAGCAAGAAAACCCCAGGATTAAAAATTGGGTAAGTTATGGACCTAAGCTACTCAGACTTCACTGAGGCCCATAATTACCCATATCCTATCCAAAAAGAGGTGCATTATCCCCAATGCACACAATCAAAGAAAAATAAATTATTAGGGGTCAAAAGCATAACTAGGCAGCTAAGCATCGGTCTTCACCTTGGGTTGCCTCCCAAATAGCGCCTGCTTTATTATTACTCAGACTTTCTCAAGGTCCCATTCTTCCATTATTTTTTATTTTTTCCATATTTCTAAGGTATGGCTTGAATCTATGGTCATTTACCTTTAATTTTCCTTTGTAGCTTCTCTCCAATTCAATAGCTCTATGATCAAAGACATTTGTTACTCAAAAGGGTCCCAACCATTTAGATTTGAGCTTCCCAAGGAACAACTTTAGTTTGGAAATGTATAGTAGCACCAGGTCCCCTGGTGCGCAATGATGGTTCTTGATGTGATGATCATGTTGCAGCTTTATTCTTTATTTGTACAAGGCTAAACTCTCAAATGCCTTCATGTGACACTCATTAAGCTCATTGAGTTGGCTCAAACTAGAGTTTGTCGCATCATTATAGTCTAGATTCAACTTCTTTAGCGCTTGCATTGCCTTATACTCAATCTTCACAAGCAAATGACATGGCTTCCCAAGGACAATTTGTTAGGGAGACATGCCTATGGGGGTATTGAATGCTTTTCGATATGACCATAATGCATCATCAAGCTTCTCCGACCAATATATTCGATTTGTATTCATAGTCTTGGATAGAATCTATATTATTTCCCTAACCATCACTTGCCCATGTGTCTATGGATGGTAAGGAGTTTCCACCCTATGTTTCACCCATACTTTTAAAGTAAATCTAGCAGAATGGAGAACCTCCATCGTTAATGAACGTCCGAGGGGTGCCAAACCTTGAGAAAATATTCCTTTCTAGAAATGTTGTGACATTTTTGCCTTTATTGTTGGGTAGAGCATTGATACATAATCAATAGACACCAAGATGTACTTGTTTCCATGCGAGCTAAGAAAAAACCCATGAAGTCCATCCCCCCATTCATCAAATAACTCAATAACCATAATTGGATTTAAAAGGATCTAATGTTTGTAGGAAAAACTACTTTCTCTTTGGAACCTATCATAAGCTTTGGCATAGTTATAAGCATCTTAGTGAATGATGTGCTAGTAATACCCACACTATAAGATCTTGTATTTTGTCCAAACTCCACTATGACTCCCACCTACCAATGACAAGTCACATGCCTCAAGGATACTCATCATCTTAATCTCAGGAACACACTGACGGATAATCCCATCTGTACATACACAAAGCAAGCATGGATCATCCCAAAACAACTTCCTTAGATCAAAAATGAACTTTTGACATTAGTGTGCGTTTAAATAGGTTGTACAATGTCACTTACCAAGTAGTTTGAATAATCTGCAAACTATGGTATTAAATTATTGGATCCTACCAGCACTCTCTCATTTGGGAATGAGTCATCAATCTCCAATCCATCATTAAACTTTTCCATTTCCCTATTTTATAGCCTGGAAAGGTGATCTGCAACCTAATTTTTTGTCCCTTTTCTATCGATGACATCAAAATTTAATTCTTGAAGGAGAAGTACCCATTTTACCAACCTTGGTTTTGTGTCCTTCTTTTCCATCAAGTACCTCAGTGCTGAGTGGTCTGTGTGTACCATCACTTTTGTCCCCAATAGATATGACCTAAATTTCTCGAATGCAAAGACCACTGCGAGTTACTCTTGGTCAATGATAGTGTAGTTCTTCTGGGTGGTGTTTAAGGTCGTGCTAGTATAGTATATGGGATGTAATATCTTCTCTTATAGTTTTCCCAATACTAGGTAAACCCCACTTGCATCATACTTGATTTTGAAAGGCTTTGACTAGTCTGCAGCTTTAATGATTAGGGCTGAAATCAGCTTCTCCTTCTATCCCTCAAAGGCTTTGAGGCATGTATCATCAACATGAACTTAGCATCCGTCTCAAGAACTTGCATAATGGATGTGCAATTTTAGAGAAGCCCTTTATGAACCTCAAGCAACTTGCACAATGGATGTGTAATTTTAGAAAAGTCCTTTATGAACCTCTGGTAGAACCTGGTATGCCCTAGGAAGCTCCTTATACCATTAACTAAGATTAGTGGGGGAAGATTCTCTATTACTTCTACTTTATCTCTGTCTACCTCGATCCCTTTGATAGAAACTTTGTGCCCCACCATAATTCTCTCCTTCACTATAAAGTGATACTTTTCCTAGTTAAGCACCAAATCGATTTTCTTACATCTTAGTAGCACAGCATGCAATTTCTCAAGCAGTCCTCAAATGAGTCCCCAACCAGACTAAAGTCATCCATGAAAACTTCAATAGTATCCTCCACAATGTCTGAGAAGATGGACATCATGCATCTCTGGAATATCATTAATGCATTACATAACCCAAATGGCATCCTCTTAAATGTAAAGGTGTCACAAAGGCATGTAAACATCATCTTCTTCTGATCCTCTAGAGCAATGGTGATTTGGTTATAGCCTGAATATCCATTAAGAAAGTAATACCAACCCATTTAGTTAAATGGTCAAACATCTGATACATGAAAGACATAGGATAATGATTCTTTCTGTTGACATATTGAGTTTTCTATAGTCCATGTACACTCTCTAAAATTCCCCTCATGTGCTTTAGAATGACTATATTAGTAATTTTCATATATCTCAAAATTCATGCGTGGTTTCAAAATTTCTGCTTCATATTCTTGATCAGGGGGAAAAATTGAGTGAGAAATAGGTATAACCTGAATTTTAGAAGATCGGCAGAGAAAAATAATTTTCTCTAATTTTTAAATTCAAGTGGTTATTTGGGCCCTAGCTGTGAAGCGTCAGGAGCATGGAGCAGTGTATTTGGCAAGGTATGAATGGTCCACATCACTCTAGCTGCGTAGACTAGTGTAAAATTTTCCTTGGTTTTCTTATTTCACCCAAGGACATTAGGGTCATAGTGTTATGCCCACATAAACGTGAAATCACTCATACTTAGCCATTTTCAACTCTATAACTCACGAAACCCTTTGTAAAATAGCTTTAAGACACTATCAATTCTTTTATTCATATTTAAGTATTTCAAGCTCAATTTTGGGATTCAAGGACTCATTTTAAGCTCTAAGTCTACTTCAAGTTCACCTCAAGGAATTCAAGGCTTAAGGTATGTGAGTCTTCATCCACGGCTCCTTTCACCCATGGAGACCAACCTTATCTTTTTTATGAAAATTGCATGATTTTAAGTTTTATTACCTATGGGTATCTCTTATTATGAATTATGAGCATAAATTATGTTGGGGTTTTATCAAGTATTGATTGATCATGCACGAATTCTCTTTCAAGTTTACTTTATGAATTGATTTTTTCTATTGAGATTATGCATGTTTTGAACTATGAAACTATGAAATATTATGAGCTCTTGTGATGGATTTCTAGGTACCCTAGATGAGAATTTTACTACCATGTTGGTGGGTTGATTTGCATTGAGTTTACTCATATTATTGCACTCTTGAATTGCATGATTTTGAACAAGTGTCATGAACCCACTAATTTGATAAAATGACATGATAAGAATTCTCAAGTTATTGATGATCTATTACATGATGTACAAGTCAAGTGACTATATAATGATTAAAGGCTTCAAGCATGTATTGAATTCATAAGAAGTATCTATGATGTTGCAAGTATCAAGTTTAGCCCTATTTTGAGATTTTACCTCTTCTGAGGCATTCATATTAAAGCAAGGGTTCATGTATGATTATGATTTACTCTTCTCTTCTAGTCAAACTCACTAGTAGAGTCAAACATGTTTAAAAGCTACTCATGTCATGTTATCATGTCTCTTACAAGTTATTAAAGTTATGATTATTTCAAGTATTCCATTCATTAGAATTAGCACCGATTGAGGCTTAAGATGGGGACTCGACACAAGGGGTCCTTAGGATGACCAAACCGAAAGGGATTTGACTTAGCAGAAATTGAGGCTTAAGATGGGGTTCGACTCAAGCGGTCCTTATATAAAGTCTTTAGTCTCTAAATTATGTGCTACTATAGTATTATGATTATTTCCATTGCTATACTAGTGGATCTATCTAGCTATACCACATCTTGACGAAGGGGTAACATACCTCAGATTATTCATTAAATGGTTTACCATGGCAAGTAGACTATATCTTGTCGAGGGGGTGACATACTTGGATCACCTTGTCAAGGGGGTGACATGCCTTAGATTCCAAGTAGTAGCTTGCTTGGTCTATGTCGGTTAAGGTCTCTTCCCACACATATATCATGTATTATGCAAGTTGAATGTTTTACAAGCATTGATCATGCATGTTATGTTGAGATTATATATCTATTACTTATGATTATGCATTTTGAATATATATTAGCTTACGTATTTATTGCATGAACCCATCATACTTAGTACATTCAAATGTACTAATGCATACTCTATGACTACATAATATCACCATGTAGAAATCGGAGCTCCTTTTGATCACCCTCCTCCACATGGATAATTTGGTTCTCAGAGAAAGCTTTGGTGAGTCCTCAATTTCGAGGATAATATCTACTTATTGTATATTATATTAAGACTCCTTCTTATATTTAATACTAATTATTATGAGGGTGAGCCCAGGAAGTGTCTTGGCCCCCGCTCTATTATAAGTTAGAAGTGTTGTTGGATACTATAATGTATTTATGCTATTAGCTTGACTCTTTTATGCTCTTGTGGATATCAAAGAACTCCCTTAGTCCCACTTCCCTTTTTATTATATCACTTGTGATGCTTATTTTACTTCTGTGATCAAGGATGTGTGAATGATATGCCAAGAGGCTTGTTTGGGTTCCCTTCGGTTTCCCCATTTGCCATGTCACGTCTAGGTTCTAGGCTTGGGTCATGACAAGCTTGGTCTCAGAGCACTAGGTTGTTAATGGTCCTCGAAAATCCAATACTCCACATCAATTAGAGTCTTATTCATGGTTGTGAAGCGCACCACAACTATGAATGAGAGGCTATAAGGTCTTTTAGGAAATATTCCACTTCTTCATGATCTATGTCGTGCTTTAGATGTAAAGTAAAGGCCTTTTTTCCCCTAACTAATGCTCTTTACTCTTCTAAATCATGTCGATACCAAGAGTAAGGCTAAGGAGAGCCCACACACCCGAGGAATAATCGGTCACTCCTGCTCCTCAAGCTCCTCAAGATGGAAGGGTAGCCCAAGAAGAGTTCTGGGATGCCATCAAAATGTTAGCCCATGCTATGACCGACCAAATGAACTAATGGGCCCTCCCACTCTAGCCTTAAGGGTGAGGGATTTTACAAGAATGAATCCACCAGAGTTTCATGAGTCTAAGCCAGAAGAAAATCCCCAAAAGTTTATCAATGAGGTATATAAAGTGTCATCTATCATGGGAGTCAATTTAGAGAAGAAAGGGGAGTTAATAGCCTACCAACTCAAAGGTGTGGTCCAAATTTGGTTTACTCAATGGAAATTGGAGAGGGGAGATGGTGGTGTTATTCTTTGGGAGGAGTTCAAAGCCGCCTTCCTCAACCAGATCTTTCCTTTTAAGCTAAAAGAGGCTAAAATGATGGAGTTTATGAACCTCAAGCAAGGTTCCATGAGTGTAAGAGAGTATGCCCTCAAGTTCAACAAGCTTTTCTAAGAATGCTCCATATTTGGTGGTCGACGCTAGACCAAGATTGATCAAACTTATGTTAGGAGTGTCCAACTTGGTTGATGAA
Organism: Solanum virginianum; assembly: GCA_000787875.1. Lineage (NCBI taxonomy): Eukaryota > Viridiplantae > Streptophyta > Magnoliopsida > Solanales > Solanaceae > Solanum > Solanum virginianum. The sequence continues at coordinate 37,296 of DF359835.1, forward strand.
GAGTGTCATATGCCATACTAGTAAATGATATGGATTTTCTCAGCTCATGACATATGTCGAACAACATGAGGTGGAAAAACTTAGAAAGAGAAGAAGTGGTGAGTCTAAGAGGGCTCAATTTGAAGGTGGTTTCCAAAGTTCTAAGGGTGGCCAATTTCCTTAAGGCCACAAGTTTCAAGGCCAATGGTCTTCCAATGCTGCTAATAAGGGATTTGCTAATTATGGGGTGTTTAACCCAAGATTCCAAGGTGGAAATGGTGGAGTGTCTAATCCTAAGTGCCAAAGATGTGATAGAAACCATGGTGGCACATGTTTGAGAAACTCTAATGCTTGCTATGGTTATGGTGAAGTAGGTCACAAGGTTGTGGATTGTCCTCATGCTCAAATCAAAGGTAGAGATGGTTATCCTCATGGCCAAGGTGCTAATGCAGGTCCAAAGGCAAAGGGAGGCCAATAAGAGGGTGCTCCAAGGCAAAATAGGTTCTATGTTCTCAAAAGAAGGCAAGGGGTGGATAAAGTGCCCGATGTCTTCACTGATATATTAAAGGTTTTTTATTATGATGTGTATGCTTTGATAGATCTATGTGTCACTCTTTCTTTCATTACTCTTTTTGTTGCCAAAAAGCTTCTTGTGAGTCCCAAATTATTGTGTGAACCTTATGTGGTTTCTAACCCCGTTAGTGAGTCCATTGTTGCTAAAAGAGTCTATAGAAATTATCCCGTGTTCCTATTGCATAAGGTCTTATCTTGTGATTTTGTTGAATTAGATATGGTGGATTTTGATATCATTCTTGGGATGGATCGATTACATCCATATCATGCTTCCGTTAATTGTAGAACCCTTAATGTTAAATTTTGGTTCCCTAATACTTCTTATATTTAATACTAATTATTATGAGGGTGAGCCCAGGAAGTGTCTTGGCCCCCGCTCTATTATAAGTTAGAAGTGTTGTTGGATACTATAATAGACCATCCTTGAGTGGAAAAGTCGTAATGTGGTGGTTAAGGGTAGATTTATTTCTTGTCTTAAACCCCAAATGTTGATTTCTAAGGGTTGCCTATATCATCTTTGAGTGTTAGGGATGTTGAGTCTAAAAGTGCTTCCTATTGAGTCGATTTCGGTAGCTAATGAGTTTCTTGATATCTTTCCCGATGAGCTTTGTATTATTCCTCCCGAAAGGAAAATAGACTTTGGTATAGACCTCCTTCCCGATACACAACCCATTTCTATTTCCCCTTACCGTATGGCCCCAGTGGAATTAAAGGAATTAAAGGATCAATTGAGGGATTTGTTGGAGAAGGGTTTTATAAGGCCTAGCAAGTCATCTTGGGGTACAGCAGTGTTGTTTGTAAAGAAAAAGGATGGTTCCCTTAGAATGTGCATTGATTAATAACAACTTAATAGGGTTACCATAAACAACAAGTACCCACTACTAAAGATTGATGACCTTTTTGATCAACTACAAAAGGCTAGTCACTTTTCTAAGATTGATCTTTGGTCCGGATACGACCAAGTGAAGGTGAGGGAGTGCCATATTCCTAAGACGGCTTTTTGTACTAGGTATGGGCATTTTGAATTTGTGGTTATGTTTTTTGGATTGACTAATGCACCTGCCATATTTATGGATTTCATGAATAGGGTCTTTAAACCCTACCTTGATATGTTTTTGGTAGTTTTTTATTGACGATATATTGATTTATTCCTGGAGTGAGGAAGAGCATGTGAATCACTTGAGAGTGGTGTTGAAATCTTGAGGGAGGAGAGGTTGTTTGCTAAATATGAAAAGTATGAATTTTTGTTGAAAGAGGTTGCTTTTATAGGGTATGTGGTGTTAGGTGATGGCATTAAGGTGGACCCAAGAAGATGGAGGTGATAAGAAATTGGCCTAGACCCTTGACTCCGTTGGATATTAGGAGTTTCTTGGGCTTGGTGGGTTACTACCAGAGGTTTGTGACTGGCTTTTCTTCTATTGCTTCCCCTATGACAAAGTTTACCTAAAAGAAGGAAAAATTGATGTGGACTGATGAATGTGAAAATAGTTTTCAAACTTTGAAAGATGAACTTGTCTCTACTCCTATCTTGGTTTACCAGAAGGGTTGGAAGGGTTTGTGGTTTATTGTGATGCCTCAAGAATTGGTTTGCGGTGTGTTTTGATGCAAAATAACAGGGTGATAGCATATACCTCTAGGCAATTTAAGGTGCATGAGCGGAATTATCCCACCCACGATCTTGAATTAGCAGTTGTGGTGTTTGCTTTGAAAATTTGGCGTCACTACTTGTATGGATTCATGTTGATGTGTTTACAAACCACAAGAGTCTCCAATATGTCTTCACACAAAAAGATCTTAACTTGAGACAAAGAAGGTGGTTAGAGCTCCTTAAAAATTATGATATAAGTGTGCATTATCATCTTGGCAAAGCTAATGTGGTGATCGATACTCTAAGTAGAGTGCCCATGGGTATTCTAGCTCACATTGATGATGGTGGCAAAGAGGTAGCTAGATAAGTTCACTGGTTAGCTATGTTGGGGGTTAGGTTGGATGAAGTTGAAAATGGTGGTGTATTGGTTGTTGATGGTTCTAAATCTTCTTTGATTGAGGAAGTCAAGTCTAGACAAAATCTCAACCCCGTCTTGCTAGAGTTGAAGACCTTGGTGAAGAATGGTAAAGTGGAGGTTTTCTCCTAAGGGGGAGATAGTGCCCTTAGGTACTAAGGTATGTTGTGTGCCTAATATTGATGACTTGAGAGAGTTAATTTTGAAGGAGGCTCATATTTCATCCTATTCTATTCACCCCGGTTCCACAAAGATGCATAGAGACTTGAGGGATGTGTATTGGTGGGGTGGTATTAAGAGAGATATTGCTAAGTTTGTATCCAATTGTCACAATTGCCAATAAGTGAAAGCGAAACATCAAAGGCCGAGAGACCTAGCCTAAAACATATAAATTCCTACATAGATGTGGGAAGAGATTAACATGCATTTTGTGGTTGGGTTGCCTAAGACTAGGAGACATTTTTGACTCTATTTGGGTTGTTGTGGATAGAATGACGAAGTTGGCTCACTTTCTATCGGTTAAAACCACTTATGGTGCCGAAGATTATTCCAAGTTGTATATTCATAAGTTGGTTATATTGCATGGAGTGCCCTTGTCTATCATTTCAGATCATGGTGCTCAATTCACTTCTCACTTTTGGAGGTCCTTCCAAAGAGATCTTGGTACCAAAGTCAAGCTTAGTACAACTTTTCATCCTCAAATGGATGGCTAAGCTGAAAGGATTATCAAACTCTTGCAAATATGCTTAGAGCTTGTGTTTTGGAGTTTAAGGGTAGTTGGGATAAACATCTTCCACTTATTGAGTTTGCTTGCAATAATAGCTACCACTCAAGTATTAGCATGACTCCCTTTGAAGCTTTATATGGTAGGCATTGTAGATCCTCGGCTGGGTAGTTTTATATAGGGGAGATGGCTTTGTTAGGCCCATATTTTCTTATAGAAGCCTTTAAGGAGGTGAGGTTGATAAAGGAGAGATTGAAAATAGCCCAAAGTTGACAAAAGTGCTACTTCAATATAAGAAAAAGAGATCTTGAGTTTAAGGTTGGTGATTGGGTGTACTTGAAAGTCTCACCGATGAAGGGCATGGTTCGGTTTGGCAAGAAAGGGAAATTGAGCCCAAGGTTTGTGAGTCCTTATAAGTTTTGAGGAGAGTTGGTAAGGTTGTATATAAGTTGGAGTTGCCTATGGAGATGAATATGGATCATCCGGTATTCCATGTGTATATGTTTAGGAAGTGTGTGGGTAACCCAAGTGTTATAGTTCCCTTAGAGGTTGTGAGTGTTGTCGAAGATAATTTGACCTATAAGGAGGTCCCAATGGCGATTAGAAGATAGACAAGTGAATAGGTTGAGAAACAAAGATATAGCATCCGTCAAGGTCCTTTAGAGGAATCAACAAGTTGAAAGTGCCACATGGGAAGCCGATGCGGACATGAAAAAGTGATACCCATATCTTTTCCACTCTACTCAAGCCAAAGCTAAAAATTTAAGCCCCTATATGATTTCAAGTCTTAAGTTTTAGCCCTCATGGCATTCATGTTTATGGTAACAAGTTCATGGTAATTTTTGACATTTATGTTGAGACTTTTGAAAAATGATGTTTAAGTGCATTTGTTGCATTCATGTCAGGCTGAAATCTTCATATTTACTTCTCTTACACATGTTTCTTTGACATTTGGGGACGAATATACCCAAAGGGAGAGATATTGAAACACCCCTCATGTGTTTTAGAATGCCCTATAACCATAATTTCCATATATCTCAAAATTTGTGCATGATTTCAAAACACCAATTTTATATTCTTGATTAGGGTGTAAAATTGAGTGGAAAATGGGTATGACCTTGATTTTAGAATATTCATAGAAAAAAATAATTTTTGCTAATTCTCAAATTCAAGTAGCTGTTCGAACCCTGGCCGGGATGCACTAGGAGCGCGAAGCAGTGTATTTGGCCAGATGCGATTTGTTCGCATCGTGCTAGGGGCATGGATTAGTGTAACATTTTCCTTGTTTTTCTTATTTCACTCAAAGGCATTGGGGTCATAGCCCTATACCGACTTAAACGTGAAACACCCATATTTAGCCATTTTCAACTCTATAACTCCCAAAACTCTCTCTAAATCCTCCCAAACTTGCATAGTGCTCTTCTTATTTGTTTGTTTTCTCGGCTTTCTTCTGCCAAACTGAACGAAGACAGTTTCTCATACTTTTGTACCTATTGCACTGATATCTTCTCTTTCACTCTCTTTCTTCATTCAGGAAAGGTGAAGATTGAATCAGGAACCGAAAACGAAGCAGGAACAGACTTGTCCTTTGGTCGAGTTTGCTTCACTTCCTGAGCCCTCACCACTTCCTGCGACAGCTAACAAGGGGCATTTAGGACAACTCGTTCATTTAGCACAACTTCATTCCGCTCGGGCCTCTCTTTGGAACTCTATCAATTCTCTTATTCAAATCTAATGATTTCAAGCTCAATTTTGGGATTGAAGGTCTCATTTCAAGCTCTAAGTCTGCTTCAAGTTGACCTCAAGGAATTCAAGGTTTAAGGTCTGTGGGTCTTCATCCACTGGTCTTTTCACCCATGGAGCTCGACCTTCTCTTTTTATGAAAATTGCATGATTTCAAGTTGTATTATCTATGGGTATCTCTCATTCAATATTATGAGCATAAAGTATATTGGGGTTTTATCAAGTATTAATTGATCATGTATGAATGTATATTTCAAGTTTAGTTCATGAATTGATTTTGTCTATTGAGATTATGCATGTTTTGAGTTATGAAACTATGAACTATCATGAGCTCTTGTGTAGAATTTGAAGGTACCCTACATGAGTGTTTTACTACTATGTTGGTGGGTTGATTTGCATTGAGTTTACTTATATTAATTCACTCTTGAATTGCATGATTTTGAACAAGTATCATGAACCCACCATGTGTTTGATAAACTGACATGATAAGAATCCTCAATTTATTGATGATCTATTATATAATTTACAAGTCAAGTGACTATATGATGATTAATGGCTTCACGCATTTATTGAATTCATGGGAAGTATCTATGATGTTGCAAGTATCATGTTTAGCCCTATTTGAAGATTTTACCTCTTGTGAGCCATTCATGGTAAAGCGAGGGTTCATGTATGATTATGATCTACTCTCATGTTCAAGTTAGGCTCACTAGTAGGGGTCCAAGATGTTTAAGAGTTACTCATGGCATGTTATCATGTCTTTTACAAGTTATTAAAATTATGATTATTTCAAATGTTCTATGGGATTTGACTTAGCACCGATTGAGGCTTCCGATGGTTTGGCAGCTAGATTATATAATTCCCTTACAAACTCCACATCTCCTTAGCACCGATTGAGGCTTCCGATGGTAGCTCGATCCAAGCAGTCCTTATATAAAGGCTTTATTCTCTAAACTATGTGCCACTATAGGATTATGATTATTACCCTTGCTATATAAGTGGATCTATCTAGCTATACCACACTTTGACAAGGGGTGATATGCCTCAGATTATTCATTGAATGGTTTAACATGACAAGTAAATTATACCTTGTCGATGGGGTGACATTCCTCGATCACCTAATCAAGAGGGTGACATGCCTTGATCACCTTGTCGAGGGGGTGGTATGCCTCAATCACCTTATCAAGGAGGTGACAGGCCTTGGATTCCAAGTAGTACCTCACTTGGCCTATGTTAGTTAAGGTCTTTACCCACATATGTATCATGTATTATACAAGTTGAATGTTTTACAAGCATGTTTTAGTACAACCATTGATCATGCATGCCATGTAGAGATTATATGTCTATTACTTATGATTATGCATTTTGAATATATATTGTCTTATGTCTTTGTTGCATTGCACCCCACATATTTAGTACATTCAAATGTACTAATGCATACTCTATGCCAAGATGACATCACCATGTAGGAACCAGAGCCCCTTCTGATCAACCTCCTCCACAAAGCTAGTTCAGTTTTCGGAGAAAGCTTTGGTGAGTCCTTAATTTCGAGGACAATATCTACTTATTTCATGTCATGTTGAGACTCCTTCTTATGTTGAAGACCTATTATTATGAGGGTGATCTCAGGAAGTGTCTTGGCCCCCGCTCCATTCTAAGTTAGAGTTGTCGTTTGATACTATGATGTATTTATGCTATGAGCTTAACTCTTTTATACTCTTGTAGATATCAAAGACTTTCCTTAGTCCCTCTTCCTTTTTTATTATATCACTTGTGATGCTTATTTTGCTTTCGCAACCAAGGATTTATGAATGATAGGAGGCTTGTTTGGGGTCCCTTCGGGTTCTCCATTCGCCGTGTCACATCTAGGCCCTAGGCTTAGGTCGTCACAGTCTTCATCCAGTAACTGGCCGCATAGGAATCAACTCATTGTTGGCATTTGGTACCACCGTGATACCCCCATTCTTCGAAACATACTGAACTAGGCTCACCCATTCACTGTCGATAATCGGATAGATCACTCCAGTATCCAACCACCTGATAATTTCTTTCCGCACAACCTCTTGAATATTGGGATTGAGATGCCTTTTATGCTCAATGCTTGGTTTATATTCCTTGAGTAACTAGATTTTATGTATACATATCTCGAGAGTGATACCAATCATATCTACAATTGTCCACCCAATGGACATATTAAACTGTTTAAGCACCATGATAAGGGCATCCACCTGCTCATAATTCAGGTCTGCAGCAACTATGACGGGCAAGGTGTTGTTGGCACCCAAAAATACATATATCAAAAGTGCTGAAAAAGCGTTCAATTCCAGCACCGATAGTTTTTCTATGGATGGCTTGATGGGCGGTGACTCTAAGTTCTGCAAATCTAGCTCCAAATTAGTTTGGTGCCTAGGGCCATAGTAAACCCCCAACATATTCATTATCTCCTCATAATCTAGGATGCCATCACTATCAAAGTTCATTAGCACAACTTCCAAAGTGTCAACACCCAATATAATCTTAACTAGTACTTCTAATTCAGTATCATCAACCTTCTCAATAACTAACACCACCCTCAGGTCATCTTCTTTCTTTACTGGATGATAGATGTTGAATATGACATCATCATTTCCCAACCTCTTCTCCATGTCCACCAAAGTGCGTCTAGTGGCTAGGAAGGGGCTAGCCAAGATGATAGGGACCTCAAAATAAACCTCGCAATCCAGGATCAAAAAGATTTTGGGGAATATGAATTTATCTACTTTGACAAGAACATCATACAGTATCACCACGGGCTTCTTCACCCTGCAATCAGCCATCAACAACTGCATGCTTATTGGAGTAGAGAATCCTAGTCCTAGCTTCTTAAAGACTGCAAGGGGCATCAAATTAATGTTGGCAGCTAGATTATATAATTCCCTTACAAACTCCACATCTCCAATGGTGTAGGGTATGGTAAAAGCACCTAGATCTTTTCGCTTTTGGAACAAGGACCTCATAGCAATGGCACTGTAATGTTAAAGGTCTTGGGACATGTCCTAACTCACATTGCATTTTTTCGTAACCAGGTCCTTCATATACTTTGCATACCCTAGCATCTTCTCCAATGCCTCAATGAGAGAGATGTTGATGGAGAGTTATTTCAGCATGGAGAGAAAGTGCTTGAACTTGCCTTCCTCCTACCTCTTTTTAATTCTTTGAGGGAAGGAAGAAGAAAGCCTTAGAATGGGCTTCAACTTTTATGGCACATCAGCAACTTCACTCACCATATCCTTGCCATAATCATCTCTAGTATCCGTATCCTTGACCGTAACTATCTCCTCTCAAACATCATTCTCATAAACTGTTGATGTGCTATCAAATTACAGCACATGTGGTGCGTAAAACAAGGGATATTTGAGTTTGTAAAGTGAATTTTTAGTTTTTTGATGTGTTTTTGTGTTAATTTTGTAGAAAAGTTAGGTTGGCATGATTTTGAAGAAAAGTTGCAGATTTTGCTGAATAGGCCATACGAGCCCTCCTATCAGTCGTAAGTCACGCTATATGTCGTAGGTTATGTCATAGCAGGAATCAAAGACCAAAAATTAGAAATTTCCCTAGTGAAGGTCATCCCTATGATCCCAGCCTACGAGTCATAAGACATATTACGACTCATGTAGGTGGACTCGTAGCAAGAATCAAAGAGCCAAAATATTGGACAAAAAACTGAAGACCAAGACTACGAGACCAACATACGAGTCATAGCTCGAGAAATGACTTATATCTATAAGTCATACTAGTTTAGTCCAAGATACCAAGAACCTGATACGAGACCCAGACTACGACTCATAGGCCAACCTACGAGTCATAACTGCAAAATTTATCAAATGTCAGCTGTCTTTTCTACATAATTCCTAGGGTTGTTTTGTAAATACTATAAATAGTTTAAATAAGGTTTCTGAAGCAAGTTTGAAAAGTAGACGTTTCTCCATTACATTTTGAAGCTTTTCTTAGGTTTTTAGAGTACATTATTGTTCTCTTTGGGAAATCCATTTTGGGGATCGCAAATCATGCTTTGTACTCATTGTTGATTGATCAAGCTTGTGGGTTTTGTGGTGCTTATGTTCTCTATTATTATTGGTTAAACTCTTAATTATGTCTATTATATGTATTTTTATGTGTTTTATCTTAGTCATGAGTAGCTAAACACCCACAACTTGAGGTTGTGGGAACCATGGGTAGTTGACTTGAGATGACCAAGGTTTTGTGCATGTCTATGATTGGGGTTTTGCATGTATATTTATTTTGCTTCATGATTAATGTTGTTTGGTAGTGGTCAACACCAAACTCTACCTACTATCAAGATCCCGACCAAGGTAGTGACAAATAGGAAAAGGGAAGTAGATGAGAGGATTCAGTTAATGTTTTCTCATCTAATCGACCAAACCTGACTAAAGGGAGGTTGACTGGGACAATAGATAATGGTTAGTTGGGACGCCATGGTGGCCGACCAAGCACCATGGTAAAATTCGACCTTCACCTTCACAAGAGGGCTGGAAGAACCTAAGCTACCATCCTACATACAATTCACTGATCAAAGTTATGCTACCTAGGGTAATTGAGTCAATGAGCAATGGGGAACACAATTCCCAAGTTGTCCTCAAAATTAAGTGTTTTCCTGAATTTTAATTAGTGTTTATTTTAAGTTGTCTTTGAATCACAACAACCCCCGTCCTATCTAGAGATTGTAGTTATAGATACTAGGAATGATTATAGTGAAATCTTATAGTCAAGCCCTCTATTCCCTATGAATTCGACCCTGGCCTTGGTTAGATTAATTATTGATAGCGAGCACTTTCTTATTGAAGCATAACCATAACAACAACTTGCCTAAGAGGATCAATGGTGCCCTCGCCCTTATGAGTAGTAACCTCCATGCACTGCCCTTCATTCCTAGGATTCTAAATTGTGTTGCTAGGTATTGTACCCTCTTATGCTAATTTTTTTTAGTCGACACTTGACTGAACGGTCGCTCAAGCTGTTTGATGGCTACTGAATGAGACTTGATTTTTTTATTAATACTAGAGATCTCAGATTTTATCCCCCTCAAAGTCGCATCCTGTATCTCAGCTTTCTTCAACAGATAATCGAACATCTCCTCAACTCTTGAGCTACTCATACTTATATCACGATTGTGTGGTGGAATATAAGGATCATTCCTGTAACCATCTCTGTGGCCCCAGTTTACATCTCTATCTTGGCCCTAATTCCTATCGTAGTATCCTTCGTGGTTGTCTCTAAAAGCTCTATCATGATTGAAGTTTCAACCTTGATTTCCTTGACCTTGGCGCCAATGGTCCTGATTGGACCCTTGCTTATAAGTTCGAAAACCCCCCAGCTAATCAGCAATAAAGCAAGTTTCCTCCTCATAATAGGGCTCATCATACATGGGTGCATGCGGAGGCTGATAAACTACTGCATTGACTCGCTCTCGATTCTGCTTCATCATCACCTACATGCCTATAAAGATTTGGGTAATCTCTTGCATAATCTCTTTATTTATCTTAGCTTGCTCCAAAATAATACTGACAGCATACGAACTTTAGGTAGATGCTTTAGCTATTTGCCCCCATGCATGATTGGTCTTGTCCACTCTCTCCATTCTTTTAGTAATCCTTGCAAATGGTTGATCTAAGAACATGCCCCCATAATGTTATCAGCATAAGCCTAATAATTTTCATCAAGGGTACAGTAGAAGATCTCTACCAAGGCATCATTAACAATCTTGTGGTCCGGGACACTCTTCAAGAACTTAGTAAAGCTCTGCCATTTAGTGCTAATCGAGTCATCAAGAAGTTGCTCAAAGTTGTTGATCT
>DF359835.1:48260-59624 GCA_000787875.1 Solanum virginianum
ATCTGATCTTTTAACTTGAGCTTCTTCGACCTTAGGAATTACCTCTCTAAAAAATCCTTCTGCAATTCAGCCTAATTGGTGATCAAACTCTGTAGGAGCTCAGATAGCCATAGTGCTGCATTGCCTATAAAAGATAATGGAAAGACATGAAGTCCCACCGTATCTATAAATAGATTTTGTGTTCCCATCACACTCTTGTAGATTAATATAACATTTTGTAGATGGCTATGAGGATCCTCCGATATTAGGTTGCAAATAGCCCATGGTTCTGCAGCATGTGAAGTAACCCACTCAAAACCACAAACCTTGTGTCAACCGATAACAGTGGCACCACAATAGCTCCAGTCACCTCCACAGAGGTAGGATGCTGCCTGTATTGATTCCACTGATATACATGGGCATTAAAATCCTGTGGCTGTGAAGCAATATCCATAAGAGGAGGTGGATTCTCATGGTCAGCATTATCATTCTTGTTCCTATTTAGGGCTATATTTCCCACTTTATTGACATTGTCTTGGGCCATTCTTCTCAATGTTCTTTGGATCTTTGGGTCAAACAAAGTCAAGGGTATGCCTCGACTTCACGTGTTGGGCATGTACTACATTTATATCTGAAAAGAAACAAAAACAATAAAAATGGAAAATGAGGGAAATAAGGATTAGTACCTAAATCACTCTAATTAACCAACTCTAACAGTATTCCCTGGTAACGGCACCAAAATCTTGATATCTCCTAAGTTACACCTTCTTTTTTAGGATAAAGCGATCGTTGTCAAGAAATAGAACCTAACCAAGGTTAAGGTCGAACCCAAGGGATTATTCTATCCTTCAGAGAATTCAATTAATGCAATTTGAGCGATTAGCCAACTTATCTCCCCAAGGAGGCGGGGGTGGGGGTTGTAATAACAAGTAGAAAAGTAAACCTACCTTACAAAAGAGTTTAACTAATATGGAGAGAAACTAGGGTATTGTGTTCCCAATGATTCCATAACTTAGTATCACCAGATAACCTCATTCTTTTCTAGTGTGTATCATGGAGCACGGTAAGTTAAGTTCACCAAATCCTATGGTCCACACGAGAGGCAAATTTCACTACGTAACTTAGCTCATCTCCACAGTGTGAAATTACTGACTCTTACCTATTAGTCCCAGTACAACCTCCCCTCGGGCCAGTTCAATTGATTTGATGAGAACACATCAATCGAATCATGTTAATTAGTCTCTTTTCCATAACTACCATAGTCCAGTCAGTAACACTAGGTGGGTTCTAGTGTTGGCCACCACCAGAAAACATACAAAACGAAGAGTGTTAATTAATACATGCATGTACATATTCCAAAAATTATGATTTGTCTAGTTTTACCTTGTTAGTTATTCATGATTCCAACAACCCTAGTTGTGAATTTAGCTACTCATGGATTATGTAGATGAAAGACGTATGAATTTAAATAACATATCGGGGCACTTACACAAGTGAATTAAGTACAAGTAAATCCAAGCTTCAATGAGAATCACAAGATTGTAAAATCACATCAAAGTACAAGTGTTTCTCAAAACTCTCCAATGTTTTCTCTACTCAATCATACTATTTTTCTAAGACTTGATTTTTTTATTAATACTAAACATATCGGGGCACTTACACAAGTGAATTAAGTACAAGTAAATCCAAGCTTCAATGAGAATCACAAGATTGTAAAATCACATCAAAGTACAAGTGTTTCTCAAAACTCTCCAATGTTTTCTCTACTCAATCATACTATTTTTCTATCAACTGGTTAAACTCTCTAAGAAAAATAACCTAAAAACCTATTTATAATATTTAAAATATAACTCCTAAACAAAATAGAATAACTAGGTCGACACCCTTTATGAATTGCCTTATAGGCCATATTATGTTCCATGACCCATAATCAAGCTTTCATAAATTACCGCTGCAAATCTGGACTTATGTTCTATGATACCCCTCTACAGCCCATAAAGTGTTCTACGGCCAGTAGGGGGCTTTGTCTTCCATACCAAGAAAGTTATGGAGAAGGCCCAAGTCTTTCATATTTTTCATAAGCATGCACATCCTGTCTTTTTACCTTAGTAGTCCTATGCATAATCAGTACTATAGCCCCAATCATGGATACTAATAAAATAAGACTAGAAAGCTATTGTCGAGCTAAGGGATTTGTTGCTATTGAGGGCGATTAGTGCTTCCTCCTTCTCACTCTAGCTTTAAGTCAGTAATGTCTCTTTAGTGCCCCTTGCACATTTTGTTCATTGCTATTCTATCAACATAGGATGTGTATTTTCATCATTAGTCCGATCCTTTATAAGAACTACCCGTAATAACGAACTTGCAAAATGGATCTATGGGCACAAAAGATATTGATGACACGTAAATTGGTTCACGATCCAGCTGCATGTTTGTAGAACAAACTTCAAAAAACCAGCCTCCTACTGGATTTGTCCTTGAAATCTACTTCACGGCCCAGAGAATACACTACGGCTAGTAAAGGGTCTCGTACATCATCAAAAATAGCAACTTCTACATAATCTCCCTAAAATTAAAGCCAACACTAGAATCTTGCAAATAAAACCCACTAACATTGCATTGAGAACACTCAAAATTCTAAGTTTCAGCATCAAAAGTGTTGTATTTTAATAGCACATCAATAGGACTAACATATAAAACATACGGGGTGTTATATCCTCCCCCTTAGGAACATTCATCCTCGTATGATAGTATAATGAGTTAGCCTAAACATGTTCAAACCTAAAAGACATATCATATAATGCATACAAAAACATAATTACTTGTCAATGCCTCACTCTAACTTTCTCATCTGTCTCAATGGGCTGAAAGAGATGGGGGTACTTGGATTTTGTTGCTTCTTCCACGTCCCAGGTAACCACTTCTACTTGCTTATTCCTCTATAGTACCTTTAAGAAAGCTATTTCTTTATTTCTTGACTTCTTAACTTTTCAATCCAGAATACCAATGGGTACTTTCTCATAAGTGAGATCTTCTGTAATCTATACATCTTTGGTTGGAGTGATAAGAGATAGATCACTTATGCACTTTTGAAGCATTAAAATATAAAACATTGGATGAACCACGAAAAGCTCTTGGAGTAGCTCTAATTTGTATGCAACTTGGCCAACTCTCTTAACAATATTATACGGTCCTATGTAGCTTAGATTGAGCTTTCCCTTTTTACCAAATCTCATTAACCCTTTTACTCGAGACATCTTCAAGAACAACCAATCTCCTATGGAAAATTCTAGCCCTTTTCTTCTAATATCTGCATATGATTTCTGTAAACTTTGAGCTCTTGCTAGCCATTGTTGTATTATGTTAACTTTCTCCATAGCATGATTAACAAGATCTAGCCCAAATAAGGCAGGTTCACTGCCTTCAAACCATCTAATTGGTGATCTACACTTTCTTCCATACAAAGCTTCATAAGGTGTCATTTTGATACTAGAATGGTAGCTATTATTGTAAGCAAATTAAATAAGTGGAAAAAGACCATATCAACTGCCTTTGAAGTTTAATATACAAGCTCAAAGCATATCCTCAAATATTTGGATCATGTGTTCTGCTTGACCTTCCATTTGAGGTGGAAAGTTGTGCTTAAGTGCACTTGCTTCCCCAAACTTCTCTAGAATGACTTCCAAATATTTGCAGTGAATTTAGATCCTCTATCAAATATTATAAAGATTGGCACTCCTTGCAGCTGAACTATCTCTTTAATGTACAATCTTGCATATTGTTCAATTGTATAAGTAGTTTAGATTGGCAAGAAGTGTACTAATTTGGTAAGTCTATCAATAACAACCTATATAGAGTCAAACTTACAAAATGAACAAGGTGACCTAATAACAAAATCTATGTTGATCATATCTCATTTCCTATTGGAAGTTCTATATGCTGCATATAACCTCCAGGCTTGTGGTGCTCTACTTTGACTTGTTGACAGTTTGGGCACTGAGCCATGAATTCTACATTATTATTCTTTATTTCCCTCCACTAGTATATTTATTTCAAGTTATGGTATATTCTGATTGAGCCTGGATGGATCGAATAGCTTGATTGATATACTTTCATCATAATTCTCCCTTTTAGCCCATCTACATCAGGTATGCACAATCTATTTTGACATTAGAGTAATCCTTCTTATGTGAGCTCAAATGCCTTAGTCATACCTTGTTGTACATTTTGATTAAGCTATAATAGAATGGGATCTATGTTCTGTTTCTCTTTCACTTTTACTATCAATGAGGATTTTGCAGCATTTTGTACAACAACTCCTTCTTCCAGAGATTCAAGAAGGTGAATCCATAGGCTAGCTAATTGACTTAGATCTTTACTTACCCCTTGTCTTATTGCTGACCTTTGAAATATTCTTGCCAATGTTTTATCGCTCAAAGCATCTACTACACAATTGACTTTCTGAGGTGACGTAAAATATTAATGTCGTAATATTTTATTAACTCATGCCATCTACATTCAGCTCTTTTTGCTTAAAGATATATTTCAAATCTTATGATCCATATAAATGTCAACATGAACTCCATACAAATAATGGTGCCATATCTTCAAAGCACATATAACTGCTGCAAGCTCCAAATCATGGGGTGGATAGTTTTTCTCATGTGATGCAACAGCCTTGAGGCATAGGCTATTACTTTATCATGTTATATTAAGACACGCCCTAGGCCCACTCCCCAAGTATCACAATATACTATATAACCTTCTATCCCTTCAGGTAGTACCAATATAGGTGCCGTCATGAATTTATTTTTCAGCTCTTAGAAGCTTCTTTCACATGCGTCGCTCCATTGAAACTTAGTTGCCTTATGTGCTAGGTTTGTTAATGGTGCAGAAATAGAAGAAAATCCTTCAATAAACCTCCAATAATAACTTGATAGCCCAAGGAACCTACAAGCCTCCGTCAATATTGTAAGTCTTGGCCAGTTCTTTACAGCTTCTATCTTTTGTGTATTAACTCTTATTCCCCCATCAGATACAATATGGCCCAAGAATTCCATAGATCTTAACCAAAACTCACATTTAGAAAACTTTGCATATAACGTAAGATCAAGAAGAATTTGTAACACTTGCTACGTGTGAGTACACCCAAAATGTCATCTATGAATACTTTTACAAACATATTCAAAAATAGGTTGAACATCCTATTCATCAATTCTGTAAAAATGCTTGGTGCATTTATTAGCCAAAATGACATGATTAGGAACTCAAAATGACCATACCATGTTCGAAAAGTAATCTTGGGTATATCTTGATTTCTAACTCTCATTTGGTGATAACCCGACCTCAAGTCAATCTTTGAAAAACACTTGGCACCCCATAACTGATCAAATAAATCACCAATCCTAGGTAGGGGATATGTATTCTTTATCATCACCTTATTTAACTGTTGCTCGTCAATGCACATCCTAAATAAGCTATCTTTCTTGCATACAACTAAAATTGGCGCTCCTCAAGGGGACATATTAGGTCTTATAAACCCCTTTTCTAGCAATTCTTTTAATTGCTCCTTTAACTACCGTAATTCTTCCATGGCCATTCTATATGGGTGATGGATATAGGTTATGTATCTGGCAGCATATCAATACCGAACTCTACTTCTCATTCCGGGGGCAAACTTGGAAGATCTTTAGGAAATATATCTAGAAATTCACTCACCACCAGAACAGATTGAAGGGTCGTAGGATATGCCTCTATATCTCTTACCCTCACTAAATGGTATATATAACCCTTGGATGCTATCTTTTTTGCCTTAAAATAGGAAATAAACCTATCACTTTGCACCCCAATATTACCTTTCCATTCAAGGATTGTCTCCTTTAGAAAATAGAACTGAACCATCTTTGTTCGGCAATCAACCATAGCATAAGAAGAAGTCTACTATCTCTAGCTCAAGTAGGTCAGCCAATGTGTCATGATCACAAATACTTATTATACAATTATGGTAGACCTTCTATCTATAAAAGACTCACTAAGTGGTGTAGATACTTCAAATGGTTTAATCAATAATTCTGATACTCTTCTGAACTTCCCATCAATTAATCGAGTAATATATAATAGAGTAGATCCTAGGTCAAGTAATGCATGTATAATATGTGGGGAAAAAATGGACAATGTACCCATAACCACAGCAGAGGAAACCTCCAAATTTTGCCGATCTCCTAAAAAACATATGCGATTATGAGCTCCCCTAGAACTAGATACTCCTCGAACACCCTTACCATGACTTGAAGACAATTATGGAACCCACCTAACTAAGGCACTGTCAATAATGATGCAGCAACCAATCCAATAGGTTAGACCATACCACCCATATCCCTTTGAGAGAAATTTCTCATCATATGACTTGGTGTACCACACCAAAAATATACATCTGTCCCAAACTAACATATACCTAGGTGATTCCTTTTGCATTGCTTACAAAGGTATCAAGGAGGTCTTTTGATTAGCTCATACTCATTTGCTCTTAGTACTCCACTATTTGTGAACTTTGGATTTCTCCTTATTGCCCTAACTGATTGCCCCTAAACCCTTAATATCAAGGTGGAGCACTTGTTATAGAAGAAGAAAATTGTGGCTTGAGTGGTCTCTTAGAAAATCATGGCCTAAACGCATCTTGGAATGGGGTAAACTACCCCGCGAATCTTACCCTCTAGGACTATATTTTTTCTTACTCTTGTATCCTTTTTCTTTGCCTTTAGTCCTCCAACGTTTGTGCAAAAGTGTGTATCCTCGTTATATACATATCTTTATTCAAGGAAGCAATGGTACTATCTCTAACCAAGCACGAATCTAATCTATCTATGTATCAATGAACACGATCCTCTATAGTAGCAACCACATTAGGAGCATACCTGGACAAGGAGTTAAATTGGAGACTATACTCTCTCACACTCATACCCTAGTTGTGGATTTAGCCATACATAATCATTGTAGATGCAAGAATCATGATATAAAATAACATAATTGAGCACTTACAAGGATGAATTTAAGAACAATAAATCTCAACTCTTCACAAGAAATCACAAAGAATGAATTAACATCATAAAATAATGTTCAAAGTGTTTCCAAGCACTTCTCTCAAGGTTTCTGGTCGTTCTCTTCTCTTCTCTTACCTCCTTAAAATAACCTAAAACTCTATTTATAGTACTTAAAATACAAATCTAAAATAAAATAGGAAAACTAGATTCGGCAGGTCATACTAGTCGGTTACGAGTTGTACTAAGTTTTACGACCCATAATTGGGCTTCGTGAACTTCATTCTTCAAATCTTGGCACAACTTCTACGAGACTTTTCTAAGAGCTATATTCAAAATTATGGCTCGTGTAGGGTTTTTTCTAGTGACTTTTTAGAAAATCTCAACTTCTGATCATCAGGGTTCGGAACCTCATCCATGACACATACATAATTTTATTGCTAGTTTGAAAGTATGTAGATACAACTTCAGAAAATTAGCCCTTCACTAGATCTCACTTATGAACCCCACTCTACGGCTCGTGGAAAGTTTGATGGACCATAGTGTGTTGTACATTAGCAAAAATAGCAGCAACTGCATACCTAGCCCAAAATATTACAAATCCTGTAATTCTAAAAAAAACATCGCTTGAGAAAACACTAACATCGCTTTGAGAAAACACTAAATTTCAAATTTTAAGCATCAAAAGTGTGGTATTTTGACTACACATGAACACCCTTGACTTAAAATTGTTGCTTGTCCTTAAGTGATGGACTCAATTTACATAAGCAATACAATAACACATAGACCTCAATCTAATGGCACACATCACTTTAAAATCAAGCAGAGATACCCACACTACTCACAATGCATATCAGATAGCTACCAAATAAACCAATCCAGATCAATACATATGACAGTGCAACTATGGCAAGCAAGGTAACCACAGATAAGTAACAGTCACTGAATTAGTCTAAGATCAATAGCACAATGCAAGTACCCTAACAAAAAGAAGTCTCATACCTCACTTATGATAGTATTTTCAGATTTAATGTTTGGGACAAGATAAAATCACTCACTCTCACAATAGTTATTCAAATACCATGATCAATATTATATGCTTTCCTCTATACTCATAACTATGACCTTTGACTACTTGGACTAGGATCACTATAGGACTTTCTAGGCTTGTAACGTGCTTAGAGGGATTTGGTATGATGTTTTGGGAATATAGTGACTAATGGCCCTCCTTGACACTATTTTATCCTATACTTTTGCCCCACCAACATTGTCATTTTTCAATTCATTCTCCATTTCTCCTATTACAAGATTTTCCAGGTGTCTTACTCTTATTTTTTAGCTTATTGCCTTCTATTTTTCCATCATTTGTTTTAGCTCATTTTTTAGGCATCAATTCATTTTTCTTGCACCCATAGCATATTTTTATCCTTTTTTCCATGTATCACTAGCTTCCTCCTTATTTTATATAATTATCCTTATACAGCTACCCTTAACTTAGGCTTTTAGCTTGAGTCGAGGTGCACAATATCCAACCTACGAACAAGGGCCACTTTTTGTAGCCACCCTTAACTTAAGCTTTTTGCCTCAGTCAAGGTACAAAATATTCAAGGAATGTCTAGGGCAAATTTCAAGATTTTACATTCAACAGGGCTACGTTACTTAGGTTTTTACAAAAAAATGGTACATGCAAGGCTCTTACAAAAAAATGGTACATGCAAGGCTCAAATATTGGTATCAAGGGATATATTACATACGTGGTTGTTCATTTAGGCTAAGTGGACTAATATGAACAATGGACTAAGATCATTTTCTAACCAACTAACCTACAGTCTTAGCAGGGAAAGTTCCAAATTGGAACACAATATAAGAATTTTGCAAAGAAAGCTTACACATATATGGCACTAATTGTACTATCAATATAAACTCTCAAGTAATGTTTTTCATCACAATTAGACCTCACTCATCAGAATGAGCATTACCAATCAACCAAACATGCATGGTTGTTATCAAGACTGACTAACAAAATTTTAATGAGTATTATTCTTCACATAAAACTAACATATGCCATAGATTTCAGTACTACATCTTACTAATAGTACCTACACATCATAAACATGCCAATTCAATAGAAAATTCATGTCCTTAGGGAAAAAACACAGGATAGAAAACCCATTTGGATTCCAAATTTGGGACAGTGATAGGCCATAGTGACTCAGACATCATGAAGGCCTATAACTACCCACACCCCATCAAAAAGAATTTGTATTGTCCTTAATCCACAAAATATCAAAATAATGAAGCATAAGGGTTAAAAAAATATACCTTGGTTGTAACACCCCACAAACACTATAAGTATTTATACTATACACATGAAATATGACATGGACTTTCAAACAAGTGCCAATCTTAAAAAAAATTGTCCAATTCTGATTATAAATTAAGTCCGAGTTAAGGAGATATCTTTAGCCCTTGTTCTAGTACTATAGGTGGGCTATAGTTAAGCCCAATATGCAGGGAGACAAAGGCCCAACTACATTTCAAGTTAGCTAGCTAAATGGGCCTAAACTCTAAGACAAGGTAAAGAAACAAATCTGTAATTTGGATATGTGTTTCTAAACTCTAAGAGAAGGTAAAGAAACAAATCTGTAATTTGGGCAGCAAAGGGCCAACGGTTTAGAGGTCCATTTTGGCCCAAACTTAAAGCTCAAGTTGCTACATCACCAGCTCCATAACATATAATAATAAGTAGTTAAAAACACAAGCCAAGGTCGGCCAAAGTTGCTGCTTAAAAGGTGTCACCAAACAGCAAATATTTCACTTAAACATTGGATATATTTTCAGCTTCTAAGAGACATATAATATTATCCTTTCTTCATATCTAAGAGCAGACAAGAAACTATTCTAAGGTTCTTTAAGGAAACTATAATATGAAAGAGTAAGGTAAGAAATCTTGGGCATATGTTTAGTAGAATTTTCTCTTAATAAGCAAGAGTATATATTGGTTGTGTTGATGTTGAAAATTCTGGACAGCATGTGTTGTTAATGTTGCTGTGTGTTTTCTTATTAGTTATGTGTTATTTCTCTTCTTGGTTTGTTGTACTATGAGGTATTACATATTTAGTAACCAAAAGTTTGATTGGCAAGGATAGAAACACGCTGATTTGTTGCCTTTACAGTCCACAACGATAAGCTCTTATGTGTTGTCGCAATTGTGTTTTGATTAGAACTTGTGGGCTGATATATACCTAGCTATTGCTCCACGTTTTTCATGATTGATATGGTAATTTACTGAGACTGTTGAAGGCTGATATTGTGGGTAAATGGATGAAGAACAGTTTGGTTTAAGTTGTGATATGTGTGGGATTACCGACGTTGTAAGGTAGCAAAAAGTTGTAACGTTATGCTGCCCATTTGTTTATTGCGTAGAGTTGTTATGTGCCCTGTTTTGTGGACTCTCATAAGGTTGATATGATATTAATATAGACTTTACATGATATATGGCTAATAATGTGCATTACAGAATACGATTATAGGCAGAAATGTTGAAAGGATAAGCTCGCGTCTTAATCACGCACTTGCTGCCCGGGTGTTGTTTCTATATGAAATTAAGTGTCTAGGATGTGTCTATTGGCCTCTAATGCTAGTTTTATTAATTACTATGCTGTAGCTAACCATTTTGAGGATGGTAAGGTTATCCCAAGGTAAACGCGAGGTCATACAACGAGGTATGTAAGGCTATTTGATTTCCTTTCACGAGGGAAGGTTAACCCAAGGTAAACGCAAGGTCGTACAACGAGGTATGTAAGGCTATTTGATTTCCTTTCACTTGGCATGAAACATAGATTCCTTATTGATACATAAAGGCACATACCAACTCTAGCATGGATACTAGCTATGTCTTCACTCTTTAATATGTTCATACGCTGCCATACATAGTTACTTTTAAAGCTACATACATACAGAATTAGCTTCATAGCTGCATACAATGTGGATACCAACTTACATGGGTTCTTGTTGCCAAATAAAGTCCATAAGTTGCTTCATTTCATACGCATTTCATTGTTGATGTAATGCACTCTTTTTATTGTCATATGGTATTATATGGTCATCTATATGTCATATGCTACCTACACTGTTCCAAAGCTTCAATAATATGACCACCAAAAAATCATCTTAAAGGTAAGTAAAAGAGAAAGTATATTGATTATGGATTATGGATAGGTGGTAGCCCGAGGGGGCTAGACTACTAGCCTAGCATAGGGACGATCCTATTATGGGGGAAGCCCGAGGGGGCTATAATACTAGCCTAGCATAGGGACAAACCCGATACAGTTACCCCTGATCAGCT